>CM021317.1:1550099-1630294 GCA_010645155.1 Tigriopus japonicus | reverse complement strand
CGCAACACGGACCTACGTCTCCCCGACCAAGGGGAGGGAGAAGGTCGAGGTCCTTCCGCCAATACGGCGGCAACTACCGGCTGTGCCATGTGGCATGTCCGAGTGTTGTGAATGACTAGATGATATATTCAGAAAGGGCAAGGTTTATATACAAGAATATATATGACTAGCAAGAGCACGAGCAACCACAAGAGAGTAAAGCGGGAATACTACACTATCGAAAGAAATACCTCTTACTAGAACCTCTAAACTTTTTATCATATTTCAAAGACGCCAATCTATAAAATGTACCCAAGACACAATCACAATTAAACGATTTCGTGGTAATTAACTACTAAGTTTTGTTTTGGCGAATTTTTGAAATAATTAAACAACTAAGTGCTAATCAAACAAACGCCAATACAATATTAGAGATAGTTATTTAACGCGATCGTTAAAATGGCTTTTTAAATTTGGGTTGAAATATCCAAACACATGGCAATTTTTGGACGCAAAAATGGGGATGACCTTTTCTATTATTATAATACATAAACTTAAGAACTGGAAATTTGCACTTCATGTCAATAATTAAGCGATTGATGAGGCAAGGTGATGGCTCATTAAAATTTAAACATAATAGTGATTCCGGCCATTCAAAATGGCAAAACATCCATTGCAGCAATTTGAAATGCCAAAATTGTTCTCGAATGATGTCCACCATTAACTGGTTAATATGATAAAATTAACATTATTGCAGTTATTTAGAATCTCTTATCAGATTTTTGGTAACCTCCAACTTAAAATATCTGCTCTTGAATATTGCAACTCTTGGCTCATTTGGCTCATTTAAAGAACCCTTGGCTCGTAATGAACTAACCACAGAGTTGCAATACCGTAAGGGAAAAATACTGCCAATTCTACCAATCATTTTATAGGATGGTTCTGGGGTAACCTTAACAATCTCTCTTCCAGCCAGTCTAGAGACGATAGATAACAGAGACGCGCGAACTCAACTCAACTTTGACTCAAACACCATGGAGGACAGTAAACATTTTTTGAACTAAAACATTACCTAAAAAAGAAGTTACCCACGCAAAAAATGTCAAAAATGGACAGTTTCCAGACTTCTTTTCAAATGACCTTGCTCAATGCATGAACATCTGGAATCTCTTTGGACTGGGCATGGAAAATCTGTTGTGTTAATGTATACAAGTAATGCGTAATGTGGTAATGCGTAACGGGGAACATTTAAAAAAAGAGACTCTCCACGCAAAAAAGACTTCTTTCCAAATGACCTTATCCAATGCATGAACATCTAAAATCTGTCTGAAGTGTGCACGGCAAACCGGCGGAATTAATGGTAGAACATCAACTTGCATTGGTTTGGGATAAACTTTTGGAATATTTGAATAATACAAGATAACATTAAAGTAAAACATTGAATTTGTAATGCCTCTTCATGCTTTTAATGAACAGATAAAACACTCTTAGACTTGTACTGTCTTTACTCTTTTCAGCACAAAACACATCTTTTCAGTGAGTAAAAATCATTCGCATCATTTGAACTTTGTTTGTTTGTTTGTTTTGTTTATTTTGTTTGTTTGTTTGTTTGTTTTGTTTGTTTTGTTTTGTTTTGTTTATTTTGTTTGTTTGTTTGTTTTGTTTGTTTTGTTTATTTTCTTTATTTTGTTTGTTTGTTACTGGGCAATCAAATGTTGCAAATTGTAAGACGTCATTGAAGCCGCTCTCAATCTCGCCCGTCTCTCACAATAAACCGTCTCTAATCCAGCCTTGTCGCTGGGAAGGTCATAGACAAATGAAGAAGTTGAACCGAAGATGACAAAAATCGCCACTAGATGGAGGCAAAACAAGGGCAAAGTCTCTTCATTTCAGAGCTATCCTCAACTTAAACTTGTTGCCAAATTGCAGCTTCTATCTGAAAGTTGATTTATCTTCCTCTTTCAAGTCTTTTAGAGCTCAACTACAATATTTTTGTGTCCAACAATCAAAAAGTCACGCTGAGTAATTACAAATAAAGGTCAAAGATTTAACAAAAGCACCCACACCCACAACCCTTTCTACCTTAAGATGACGTTAATTATCACTTTTCTATTTGATTGGAGCTTAATTTTGTCTCATTAAGAAGGCTTGCTCTGACAGCGAGTAGTTCATTTTGAGATCAAGAGAGGGCACCCATACAATATACGTTCAGGGCGTGCTGAATTATGCGACAGTCATCTAGGTGACTAGCATGTTGATTTTCTTTAAAATCGTCTATTGGACACATTTTCAGGGTTGGTTTAATCCAGTCTTAAACCTCTTGTCACCTTGCCAAGAGTAGAGGGTATCAAATTCAAAACAATAATTTTAATTGAGATAGATCATATTTTGTTGCTTAGACAGAAGGTTCAAAGTTTTGCTCCATTTGTATGAAATTTCATGAGCTTCTGTTATAATTTCTTGCATTTTGCTTGATCTTCTGATTTGCATTCCACCTTTCTACGTAAACTTCTAGTATTTCCTACTGGAATCTGTTTTTATCCTAAAATTTGGTTGCTTTTTTGCAACTGGGTGTTCGAAAGAGGTTTTACGTATGCATATGTTGAATGATTACATTCACCCAAAATTGATCCTTATCCAACTTGTTTCCTTGTTCTCGTGTCTTGGGAAACACTGTTCAAGGCCATTTGGCGGCTGATTGCAAGAGTACAAGTTCATGCGTGACCACAACAAAGTCTGCCTGTCTCTCTTGTAAACAAGGCCGTACCAACCACTTGAAACCATCATCAATGTTTGAGTTCTAGCTACTTGATCTCATTGGTCCGTAATACGGCAATCACCTTGGTTGATGCAAAACCTTGTTTTCTCCCAAGAAACTCGCTGAACTATCAAGAGAGACAGACATTATAAAATGGTTGGACCATACCATTCGCCTGAATATCACAAAATCACAACGTAAAAGAATGTATTGAGAATATTTTCCTTTTATTCATCAAGCCAACTTTACTTTTTCTTTTAAGACAGATCTGAATTTCTTCTGTCAGCTTTTCTGTTAAGTTAAATAAACGATACCATGTTTTTAAGTCTTGTAGCAAAAAGAAAAATCATTTTCTTGATGAAAAACCAGTTTGTTGCATTCAGTTTTGTATCTGGGATTTCATTAACAGAAAGTCCACGAAGGAAAACATGGTGTTAACTTTGTAAACAGGGCAAATTTTAACTTCAATCCCAGAAGTCAAAAAAGGTTTGCTTCAAAAATGTAATAGGAATAAGATATAGTGTATAGATAGGTGTAAATATTTTGTAATAGAAAAATAAATAAATATAAGCTGTAATGTTTGGGAGGAGACGTGGTGTCGTGGTTAGCGCAGTTTCCTATAGTGAGAGAGGTCCCAGGTTCGATTCTCCTCCCCGACCTTTCTCAAGGAAACTTTTAGACGTTAATCCACACCCACAGACGGAGAACCTTTCTGATACCGGACTTGAAATTGCCTATCGGAAATGATTTGGACGATGTGATGGCTGGCTTCGCTGGCCGGGCGAGGCTCAACCCTCCAACCCTAACACCAACAATCCAAAAAAAAAGTCAAAAAGGAAAGTTTCATGGACACCAATTTAAGCAATAGGCAAAGGCAAACAAAACAGTTTTCTTTCTGATTGAGTTTATCCAAGAAGCACGGAAATCATGGAGTGGGAGGCTAGCAATGAGAATTATGATTTCCAGCAGAAACGAACCATTTGCGTTCTTATGCAAATGAGACATGGCTTGCATTGAGAAGAATACGTATTTCAAATTTCAGCCCAATCGAATACCGGAGTGAAAAGTTATGTCTTCTCAAACTTATGTACTGAAGAGAGCATAGAATGAATGAAATTGCCCTTTTGTGGTTAAGCGATTACCACAGAAGGGCGAGTTCATTCATTCTCGGTAGGATTTGCACTGAACTTTGAGTGAGCATAACTTTTGTCTCCGACGTTCGATTGAGCTGAAAATTGAAATACGTATTCTTGTCAACATATGCAAGGTCTCATTTGCAGAAGAACGTAATTGAATTGTTCTTACTGGAAATCATTGTTTCATTGCTAGCCTCCCACTCCATGATTCCAGTGCTTCTTGGCTAATCGAATTTAGATTGATCGTCAAGTTACGAGTAATTTTAACCTCGATTTTATTTATTTTTGTGAGCAGTATCGAAATGCTAAAAGGATCTTTAAGAGAAAAGAGCTAGGCAATTAAATTGATTGAAAAAATCTAGCTTAAAAGAAAGTTGGCTAGGTATTCAAAAACACGCAAGCATGTAAAATCAAGCGAAGATTTTACGACGACAGCTGAAGAAGAGCTAAATACTTGAGATAGGCATCGTCAATCAAAAAAGTTGACATCTTGACCAATTATTTCACATTTATTTAGTTCACAGCTACATATCAAAATATAATCAGTTATTTGATAATTAGAGACTGGCAAAAAGGGCATATTTTTCAATGACAATCAATTTCATGAAGTAAATGAAAGATAAATTCTCGTGATGTGTTTAACGTCCATAATTTAGGATAGTGTTGCCATCCTGGCTCTTTTAAGGCTTAGGGTCAAAAGTTTGCCACAACCAAACTTTTTAGAAGGAAAGTGAAAGTTAAACATAGCAGCACTATGAACTTGAAACATATCAGAAGTGGGTAATACTTATGAAAAAGAATCGGAAATCCCCTTTCTTGCAGTTTTTGAACGTTTCATTAAACTACCATTCAGTCAATGGAATGAATACCTTTTACACTATGGTAATACTTTATGATTAAGAGAACGGTTAACGGTCCAGTAATTATTTAAAAAAGGCCAAACCCAAAAACCCACTTTAAAGTCAGAAGTTAACATCTATTTTGTCATACAACAAGATCCCATTCCAGATATGATGGTCTTAGTTTCAAGTGCAGTCAAGTTCGCATTAAGTGCATAACGTCCTCCAATTTCAAGCACAGATAGTGGAATGAGAATGTCTATTTAAATCCCAATTCCCACTTCGTTCGATGGTATTTTAAAGCACGCAAATGTCCTTTCTCGGTATGTGAATGGCTCTTCGACGAGAATCCCCGACACATGAGATTTTGCCTAAGAATGGGATTCTTTTATCCAACACTGACATTCCGCCTGACCATCTTTTTTCATCTGGTCGAGAATGCAGTTTGATACCCTTGATTTTTTCCCTCTCCACCACTTGTACCACCCAAAATGGAGATCTGCAGATTTCCAGTTCATTGCGTCGATCCTCTGTTGGAATTTCTAATGGATCGACAGACAGCCAAACTTGGATTGGAGAGCAAGCTAGTTCGAAAGCCGGGCTCAAGAAAATCCCGGAGTTTTGTCGGAACATCTCGCTTTTCAATGAATTTATTAAGCTCACGAGCACAAAGGCGACGATGACGTCGACGACGACACCGTCTGCTTTTGCTTTACACCTTAAGCAAAATAAAGACGAAGCAAAACACAAAAGAGGCCTGGTGTGCTAAAATGGTTTTAAGTCCGTTCGACTCTTTCCGAGTCGTCTTTTTTTTCTCTTAGTGTGCTTTCCATTCACGTCACTGAGCTCGAAAAGAGGAATGTGAGGGTGAAGTTTGGTCATTCATGTTTTGTGTTTATCCAGTGGTTCTAAGGAGACGTGTAAAGTACGGGCACGATTTTTGAGCTTTGTAGGCTAGTCAGGCTGCGCCACAATCGTTGCAAAAACTGCCATGATCAAAGCTCTTCCAGTCTCTCCAAACTTAGAATCCAAAATTAATCGTCATGAACAGAAATTTTTGAAAGGCTTTGGCTTCTATATCTTGTGTTCATTGCTCAATTTGAGCCAAGATAATCGAGTAAGTGGCATGCGAAAAAAGCAGAAAATTGCAATATTTTTTATGACACTCAAGAGTAGTCAACACCTCAAAAACTGGATACACTTAAAGCAGATGGCGTCCTAGTGCCGATTTAGGCAACAGCCCACCTCTCTAATGGGGTCTAATTTGTAAATTTATGACAATTGTAATGAAGCTAGTATTTTTACCTTGCGAAAATGGCATTTTTTGCAACCCTAATGGTCAAGAGTAAAGAGACGTTTGGAAGCATGTCTTGGATTGATCATTAATCACAAACCCGAAATATCGAGTTAAGATCAAGGCGCCAATAGGTAACACATCTTTATTTGCAATCCACCAAATGGAGAAAAGAAAATTTCAATATGAATCGATGTAAAATAGCCAAATTTACCAAGCATCTGGATGCGAAGCTATTTTGATCAGGGTAGGTTAAATCCCGTCCCGTCGAAGAAAATCTCGTCCCTGGGATCCCAAGGAAGGGATAAATCCGGATAAATCGGGATTTTCTAGGCTTTATGGGATTTTCAATTTTCTTTATCGGGTATAGAAATCGTAATTTTGATTTGTGTATTAATAGGATAAGACATTGGAAACAGATGTTTTGGTGAAGTTACGTATCATTGAAAGAGTTTCCCTTTATTTTGTCCATTTTCACTTTTTAAAAGCGTTCAAATTTTAGAAATCCCGTTTCGAACAAGAAAATCCTGTCCCTGAATCCCGTACAAAGATCATTTTTTTGGAAAAGTGTAGAAAATCCCGTTTTTAGAGCTGGAAAATTCCGTCCCAGGGATCCTGGGTATATTCCCCTGATCAAGCCTGATTTGGATATCAATTTGCACTCTAAAAAATTTCTTTTCGTCTCTAATTAGAGGTATGTCTCTTTTTCACCGGGAAGTAGTCAAAACCAAGAAGAACGGAAATCATGGTGTGGGAGGCTAGCAATGAGAATTATGATTTCCAGCAGAAACAAACCATTCGCGTTCTTCTGCAAATGAGACAGGGCTTACATTGAGAAGAATACGTATTTCAAATTTCAGCCCAATCGAATGCCGGAGTGAAAAGTTATGCCTTCTCAAACTTATGTCCTGAAGAGAGCACAGAATGAATGAACTCGCCCTTTTGTGGTAAAACGATTACCACAAAAGGGCGAGTTCATTCATTCTCGGTAGGATTTGCACTGAACTTTAAGTGAGCATAACTTTTGTCTCTGACATTCGATTGAGCTGAAAATTGAAATACTTATTCTTGTCAACATATGCAAGGTCTCATTTGCAGAAGAACGTAATTGAACTGTTCTTACTGGAAATCATTGTCCTCATTGCTAGCCTCCCACTCCGTGATTCCAATGCTTCTTGTCAAAACTTATTGTAAAAATTGCTTCGGACGTCAAATTTACTGAAAAAGAGAATTCATGATTTTCTTAGGCATTTTGTGGGGCATTCTCTAGATAAGCAGGGATGGAAATTTCAAGAACATGAGGATTCTAGCCCTTAAAAGATCATTTACTCCACTTTCCGCTTGCTAGTTTTAATCCTTTACTTTTTATCTGTCCCCTCCATTTATGAACATCACAGATAGGCATGAGCCTATAACAGTATCAATTATTAGTCTTTTTAGTTTCAAATTGTTCTATCTACCCTTTTTGTTGCGATTTCATGAGTTAATTGTTTTTTATACCTCAAAGGTATTTTTGTAATTTTTTATAACTGATTTTTTGACATATTTTGTTAGCGTTTGTATATTTTTTGGAGGATGGCAGATTATTTTATTTTCAAGAAATTGACCATCACCTATTCATGAGGCAAACGAAATTGATCTTGCCCCTTTATTAGCTAGAAAAATCAATGTGAACAAACGAAAATTGCAAAGCAAGAATAGAGGAGCATCTAAAAACCGTCTCCTGATTGACAAAGGATCATAATTAACAACTAGTGTTATTTAAAACATCTGAGGCACTTTTGATTTTGCATTTTTGGTCAAGTTTTCATATTTTAGAAGACTTGTTATATTTCATCCAGATAGCGCCTAAAGTGTACATTAATCAACATGAAAACAAAATTTGCCAAAATATTAAATCAATTAAAACACCATCATCTAAGTCATGTCACCTATCTAAGTTTGGTTTCTCAACTATGAAAAAGTTGGTGCACGTGTTCGAGCCATTCCTTTGATATAGATCAGTGTTCCTCGCTCTCTTTTTTTTCTTTCTTTTCGTTCCCGTTCAGTGTTCCCCCTTCGGTCTCAATTTCTCGAGGATCGAGGATCGCGAGATGAGCGAGGGAACGCAGTGAACAAACGAACCGCCCTTGAATCGGTTTGGGTATTCTTCAGTTTCCCGGTCTGTTCCAAAGCGAACACGTCTATTTGGAACTACTAGTTCCAATCTTCTGAGGTTCTTCTATCTTTTGAGGTTCGCGCTTCCGTATCTATTTCCAAAGAAAATAAAACCACCATTCTCCTTCGGTGCTAATCGAAGAAGCAGCTTTTGATCTGGGACTTCATCCATGACATTTTTGCAAAGTGTTCTTCCATCCTCCTTCCAAACTTTTCTCCCCATCAATTCCACAAAGAAAGTTTGTATGTCGGAATTAAAGGTGTCAAGGTGAAGTGCATTTTCACAGCAAAGGTCGGGGTTGATTCGATTTCTTTAAAGGCCATGCATGCATCAGGTCAAACCAGGTCGAGGAGATCAAAGTGGTTGTTCTGACCTTGGACACTACTTTTCAGCTCCTAGATAATATAAACGCCTAACATGGGACCGGGATTCCAGGTAAGCATCCTTTTTATTTCATAGAGATCCCAGAGGTGACATAGTGAGCTAGACCCACCTATCATTTTGAGGGCCACTTTAAAGTTGATACTGAGCAAAGCTGTTCTTTCTGAATGAAACACTAATTGACTATGATCACAGAATACGATTTGAAGAACATAAAACCAGAACATTTTGGAATAACTGTTGACATTGCAAAATTATAAATCATTCTGAAGCGTTGTAGCCTCTCTAAAATAAGTTTACTTGATAACCAATAACAAGCTATTTCAAGAAATTAAAACTAAAAGTGTCGTCCCATTTTGCACCTCTACGGTACAGTTCTTTGGACATGCTCAGGAGTATCATCTTTAAAAATGTTGTATTATTCGGGCAACCATTGGTCGGTCCTTCAAAATGTGAAATTTCTCGCATCTGTTGAGATCTGTGTTTTCGCCAAAAACCTAAATTGTCCCCTAATATTCCTCCTTGTTCCATAATTGTGACCGTGGCTTTTTTGACAACCTCGATCTTTCACTTTGGGAGGTCTTTGGCCTCGAGTCAATTTCCGAGGTTCCACCGTTTTTTCGACATTGATCACGATTCTGTTGCGTGACTTTGCGGGTACCCTCAGTGTTGGTAATGAAAATAGCAATCAAGTGCAGATATTATGCGGGCTTCTGTTCCCCATGATTCTGACAGGTGTGCTCGTTTACAATCATTTAGTGCTCAAAGGCCATGAAATGAAAAACAGGAGGTCTTTATTTGGAGCACTATCAGATTTGACTGGGAAAGTTTGGATCAAAATTCTCTGTGATCCATTTGACAGGGCCGATATTGAGCCTTTTTCCTTGTTCAAAAGATTGGGCGAGTCTCAGCGGGTTTGAAATGAAATTCAAACAACTGCAGCATTACTTTTTACAACTTTAACGGCAAACATGGGAACAAAATCATCAACGAAAAGCGTGTTTGCATTGGAGTGTTTGCATATTGTCAGAAGGTCTCGGCAAGGTTCACTCTCGAGTTAAACAGAGTCAAACTCTTGCGTCACTTTTGGATCTACTGTACTACTAAGTCGCTTAGAAGACATCTTTTCAAGGACACCTTTCTTCTACAAGTTAGGGATTCTTAATGAAAATGAAAAAATGATGAAGCGCATTATTTTTCCTTTGGTCAAGATCCTTTCACATTTTGGGGTTAGAAAACTTTCTAGGATGAACCTGAGGGGGACGATTTCTTTGAATGAAGGAACATATGAATAACTTTCCTTCTGCATGGTATTAGAACCATCTAATTAGAGGTTGGTGCATTATTGAACATTATATTTGAAGTCAAAGCACGAAGAATGTACGGGCCTCTATGAAATTTGATCAAAGTTCTATAAAGACAAATGTCACAGAAATGTATGAACAATTTCTAAAAATCGATGAACATTTAATTGATGTGCAAGCAAGTGAATGAATAGTTATGATACACGTAGCAAGAAGTAAGTATTCCGCCCAAAAGGATCAGTAACCCTCGCATTTCTTTTATTTTTTAGAAGGAAAAGCAAATAAAATCCATTCCATTGCATATGAATTATCTAACAACCTCAAAAGTTTGAGCCTCTCCCCCAAGAACTTTAAATTGGTCTTAGACATGTATCCAAAAATATCCGAAAAAGTCTTCTTGATTTGTTTTAGTCACAGGTTTTTTGATATTTTTCCGGCTTGCATTGTTGAGTGGGAGGTTAGTCCGGATGGGTACATTCCCATTTCGCAAAATTGTAGCGTAAATAAAAAATCCGCTTAAAAATCCTTTTAAAAGAGAAAAATGAAGCACAACAATAGGACCTTTTGAGGTCGACGGTAAAACCGTCATGGATTGTGAGGTTATGGCCAATATGCTTGGAGATCAGTTCTCAAGTGTATTTTTGATTCCAAAAAGGGTAGTCACAGATCAAGATGCTTTTGAGGCCATCAAGAGCTTAAAGCTCTCGAGTTCTCCTGGACCTGATGGTGTGACATCTCAGTTTTTGATGAAATGTTCACAGATTCTTGCCCCTGTTTTCTCCTACTTGATGCGTTGCATCTTAGTTCAGGGCAAGTTTCCCTCTTCTCTAAAAGTAGCTCATGTCGTTCCCATTTTTAAGGGCGGAGATAAGTCACTCCCTAGTAATTATAGGCTCATTTCTCTGACTTCCAGTATTGCAAAGGTCTTTGAGAAGATCATGAAGTCCAAGCTTGTTGAGTATTTGGAAGCTCATGATATCATTCCCCCAGGGCAGCACGGGTCTCGAGCTCATTTTAGTACAGTCACCCAATTAGTTGACCACATCGAGCAGATCATTGAGGGGCTTGAAAGTCACGAGTCAGTTGATGTAGTCTATTTTGACTTTGCCAAGGCCTTTGATAAGGTAGATCATGGTCTTTTGCTCGATCAACTCAAAGAGTTTGGGATCTAAGGAAAGGTCCTGAATTGGATTGATAATTTCATGAGTGAGAGGAAGCAAATAGTCAAGGTTAAAGGATCATTTAGTGGCATGTATGATGTCAAGTCAGGTGTTCCACAAGGTTTAATTTCAGGCCCACTCCTGTTTATTCTCTTTATTGCTCCTCTCCAGAATTTTAGAACAAAAGCCAGTATTTCTTCATATGCTGATGCAAGAAGCACTGGAATCATGGAGTGGGAGGCAATGAGAATAATGATTTCCAGTAAGAGCTATTCAATTACGTTCTTCTGCAAATGAGACCTTGCATATGTTGACAAGAATACGTATTTCAATTTTCAGCTCAATCGAACGTCGGAGACAAAAGTTATGCTCGCTCAAAGTTCAGTGCAAATCCTACCGAGAATGAATGAACTCGCCCTTTTGTGGTAATCGTTTTACCACAAAAGGGCGAGTTCATTCATTCTGTGCTCTCTTCAGTACATAAGTTTGAGCAGGCATAACTTTTCACTCCGGCGTTCGATTGGGCTGAAATTTGAAATACGTGTTCTTCTCAATGCAAGCCAGGTCTCATTTGCAGAAGAACGCAAATGGTTCGTTTCTGCTGGAAATCATAATTCTCATTGCTAGCCTCCCACTCCATGATTTCCGTGCTTCTTGGCTGATGACACAAAATTAGTTTGTGGAAGGAATGGTAAGGACTCGAAATGTTTAGTTGAGGACTTGGAGAAAGTCTACTCTTGGGTTGGTTAGAGTAATATGGCATTGAACGGGATGAAATTCCGCACAATGACGCATGGGGCGTCGAAATTAGATGTTCCACTCAGACAATAAAGTCATCCTCCCTTCTTTATCGGGGTCTATTGGTTTAGTTTTTTACCCATTTGTCTTCGTTGGGAATATGTAAGAGCTGATCCTCTAACAACCTTAACAATATTAATAGGATTTAATAAATTTTTGAAACACTGCGAAACATTGAACTTGTCCAACGAACATTGTTACGTTAGTCAGCCAAGAATAGAAGAAACTAGAGGACTAACAGAGAAGTGTCACTTCACTTCAGTCAGTTGAGATTTGCTTTGGTAATATTTCATAAGTCATGCAGCAAATGTGTCAAGTGACTTGACTCATCATGCATTGCTATTGTTGGAGCAAAGCACTTGAATGAGCAATTTTGCCAGTGACTCCCTAAAAAACGCGGATTTGAAATCACATAACTAAGTGTTTCCAAATTCAAACCCCTGTGGACGCTAGGTGACTCTAAAATAATTTCGGAGTGTCATTTGTCCGTCAGTCCTCTAGAAGGAATCAGAGAACAAACACTGGCAATACCACAATTAGGGGTTGTCAGTTCCTAAGAAACAGCAGCTCATGATCTGAGCCTAATTAGTGTTGACACTGTGTACATGGAACCTCCATTACATCAGAACCATTGCTTGTTCCTTTTCCCGTCTTTTCTAGAACTTTTGGATGGAACTAATGAGAAGGATAAATTATATCATACTAAAAAGGAACAATATCAATTTTGGCCTTCAATATCCATATTTTGTGACGGAATAAGATCTTTCACATGCACTTGTTGGTTTAACTTCAATGAATGGGAGGAAATTGAACCATCTCATCTTTCGTTGATTTTGATTGTGCCATCAAATATAAGTTGTTCTTGAGTTGTCCGTAGCATGAAGAGCCCAAAAAAAGAATTCAAGAAATTCTACGTAACTACCATCTTTTGCGATAAAATAAAGTTTGATAGTTTGATGTCGTCAGGAGCTTTTCAATTCAATATTTATATAACTCTTTAGCGAACCGCTTTCAAGCGAAACCAAAAAACCTTTATTTAACACAAAAAAGATAATATAAATATTTGAGATCAAGTTGGTTCAAAATTTGCTCAGGACTTTTTTCTTTGATAATTTAATTTGATTAATATTTTTTGTCTAATCAATTTCATTTTCCCTTCAAAAAGAATTTACTCTGTAGACTCCCTACAAATGGAAGACTTGTTTATTTTTATGGTCGGGTGCTATCAGTACTTACAAAGATGATGCCGAAACCCCAAGCAAGCACTCCGTAAGCTTGTGCGGTAAAAAAAAGCATGGTTATCGTGGAAAAAACAAAGTAAACTACTTCCGAGAAGAAAAACGTGCCACACCCTCGAAGTAAAACATAAGTTTAGGAACAAATTTGCAATAAGTTATAGCGCACATCGCCATTTGGAGACATATGGATTTCAAATCCGTGATTCAATCCAAGCGGTCTGCCCGTCCATCAACACGTGTACCAGAAGGAGTGTCTAAAGAAAATTCTTCTACCATTCTCAAAGGAGCATCATGTCTTTGGGAAGTGTACTTCCGCCTTCTGGCCGGATAGGGCGTCTTCCATTTCCGCCAAGAAGACGCTGGAGTATCTTGAGTAGAAAAGGATACACTGCATGCCGAAAGCAAGGAACCCAACCAACTTGGCCCAATACCGTCCCATTCATAATTTTTCGGCTCCTTCAGTGCCTAGAGTACAAAAATGATTGGTGGACCAAAGATCCGAAGTATTTGACCACGAGGATCCTGAATTCTATCCGAAAGATGAACATCAGTGTCATCCAGCGACTTCGTAAAAGCCTCTTTTTCAATTATCATGAACATTTTTTTGAAGGTTAAACATATTGCTTCCAATAGGAAACACTGAATTTGTTGATATTCTTTAATTTGTTTTATTATATGGCCAAAAAACTCCATTTTATATTGAACACCCATTGGGAGCAGAATTTTAGAAGAGAAATGGAGCAAAACGAAAAAAACTAATCTGTTATGTTGATGACATTTGCCTTCTTACATACAAAGACCTTCAAAGTCCATCCCAAGTGCCCAAAGACACGTATAAGAGCTTGTTTTTGGTGTGGTTATTCAAAGTTTGCCTCAAGCAGTAAGAGAAAGGTCTCATTCGCCTTCTCTTTAGGGTTTGGACGTACTGAATGGTTAATGAGTTTACATCGTGTGAGGAAATTTGTGGAACAGCCATGGGGACAAATGGTTAGGAGAGCATTCTTTATTCAACACTGTTTCGACAAGTTCACAATGAATTGAAAAGACATTAAAGGAGATTCACGACTACTTCCCACAAAAAGGCTCAAGTTTCTTTTAAATTTGTCTCTTTTCTTGCAACATGCAATTGTCAAATATTGGTTAGATGTGTACATATAATTTGGATGAACTTCTTTCTTCTTTATTACAATTTAATCCAAACGTAACAATTGTGGAGATGGAAGAGATTACAGAATGGTCTTGGCACAAACTTGGAAGCCCCCATTCAAGACTTATCAGCCATGGATCTAAAAGAACAATTTAGAGACCTCTTTGCTACCGAACAAGTGGGGATTTGTTGGGAAACAAAGAGGAATGTAAAAGATTGGGAACTTGAAAAACGGTCAGTCGTCACCCTTTTCTTTCAGTTGTCGAAAATTGCCCAATTTTTGCACTTGTTAGTTAATTTGGAATGACGTTAAGCTTTGCATTAATTTAAAGTATTTAAACCTATTATTTACTTTCTCCTGAACAACACTTTTAGTTAGTCAGTATTTCCTTTCATTAAAGAAGAAGATTGAGGGTTAAGAATATGGAACCTTTTCAAGCATGTTATTTGACATTATTTGGTATTACAAAATTAAAACCTTCAAAAACTGAAATGAGATTTGCTCTCTTCAGGCGTCATTTTCTCATGAGATAGAAATAAGTGAATGAAATAAACTAATATCTTACATACATTTAGCCAGTAAATGTTTAGCTTAACAAACTTTCTTCAACGACTTGCAAATAGTCAGTATTTGTTAACATGGATGCTATTTACCAGAAAAAGGACAAAACATCTTGAAAAAGATCTTCTTTCAACATGAACGAGTTTTGCAATGCTCAAAATTGATATACCACTAAAATAAGGATTAACACTAGATCAAAATGTAAGAAATGAATGTTAATGGAACAATTTTTTTATTTGAAAAACTGGTAATAATTTCGCAAGTACCTGATGATACATTTCTACATCGGTCTCAGATACACCGGTCCTTGAATTTGAGCAAAATGTTGTATACTTAATATAGATTTTCCTATCAACCCCAAAACACTTAATGAATTCCATTTAATTCTTTTGCTTGAAACGATAGAATGCCAGCTAGTGATGTACCGAAAGGGTTCAGAACCGAAACCGAAAACCGAAAGTTTTTGCCGAAAGAGGGGCCGACCGAAACCAAAACCGAAACCGAACGCAGCAGACCATAAAATTTGAAAAAAGAAAAAAATGCAAAATCCACCTTAAAAATCAAACTGCTCATGTGTTCGATGTTGGGTAATCGCAAATTTTGAAAAATCGGAAAACTTGATTTTTTTTCGATTTTGTTGTCAAACTCCATCTTTTATAGTGGATGTCTGATTTCGGTTTCGGTAGGCATAACCGAAACCGAAACCGAAATTTCGGCCGAAAGCGCTTTCGGTCCATCACTAATGCCAACGAACTTTGCTTTTTCAGAAGAATCTCTCTTTGTATTAGAAAGGTATTGGAAAGGAGGATTCTTCCCAACTGTTGCCTCTCTCGCACTCTAATCGGGCCCCAATCTTGGCCTCATGTATGAAGGATTAATGCCCAAGCCAAAGTTGTTGGGATTAGAAATGGGAATGGCTTCTTGCACTTTCCGCTTGCCAAAGGCCATTTTCGGATGAAACTCTCCGCCATCCAACCTAAAAGGACCCTCCCGTTAATGGACTGTTCCATTGTTCAACACCGGAATTTAATGCCCATCTCATCAGGGTCACACGCAGTAATGGCCAAGTTAGATAAAGAAACGACCTAGTACGACTCACTCACTCACTCACTCATTTATGGAGACGAGATCAAGGTTTCGTGGTAAAAGGCAACTTAAAAACGAATTTGTTGCCCCGGAAGCTTAACGGGCTTAATAATTAAAATGCCTCCATGACAACCCTGAAACTTGGAGGGAAAGCATGAATAATGGCTTTTTTGGTGGTGATAATCATCTTCTCATTAGACAGACTACGGTAAAGGTGTTTTAAATAGGAATTTCAACAGCTACTTTGCTGGTTCGATTCGCTTTCTCGACCTTCAAAACAACGATGATGAGGTGACTGGATTTATGCAAGAAGCAAAAAATAATCTCTTCTGTGGTGTCTATTTTTGAAAGCGTTTTCGGTCAAATCCATCATGAGTTATGCAGGGTTAGTCGAGAAAAATGCAACCAAAGGTCTATCAAACAGTTAATGCACTTGTAATTGCTTGATACTAAAAAATAGGTTAATCTTTCATTCACGATCAGCTCAAAGTTCCTGAAGTTGACAATCAGCCATGAGAAAATATGTAAAAGTACGTTAGGCGACATGACATTTTTATGATCAATCCATTCCCTATTCAAAAAGGTCGTGGTGAGAGAGCTTGCTCTATATCTTTAAAAAGGTTACTATCGGTCTTAGGGAACGATATGACTCAAAATGCACCCAAAATCCTCTCAGACAAAGATAGAGTGGGTTTTAAGATTTAAGGACCTTGCACACCCCATGAATTGCCACTTTCGCGGATCTCATCTTTCACTAGGTGACATCAGTGAGTTTGGTTGAGTAGTACTGTGAAAGCACATCTCTAGCTTTTCCCCGACTTACTTGAAATGAGCTTTGGCATCTGTTTATCTTCCCCCAAAATGCTGGAGGCAAAAGCGAACATCCCTCATAGTTGTCTGGGTTTCCTGCAATTTTTTTCTTATATTTGGCAGCCTTAGGGACCAAGATTGTGGTTGGTGCGCAATCATTCTCGTACATTTTCCTCAATCAAGCGCGGGTTGATTACTGATTACGATTAGTTTTATTCCAAGACTTAGCCAGCTCCTCTGTACTAGAACAGTCGTAATTGGTTTTCTAGAACGAAATCAGCAGTCGCTTTCGAGCTCTCACCCGTAAAGATGAGGTTATAGACATGAGGTTTTGGGACTGTACTTTGTAACACGCACCCCAAGGCCGAGAAAACAATTTGGAAATGACGCGGAACAATCAAAGAACCTTGCCGTCGTCTATTTGAAAGGATGATTCTGTTTATGATTCTCTTCAAAAAGTCAGCGCCAGAGTTGTTTCTAGAAACGTCATTTTTTTAAACAGATCGATCTGTCTTAGTCAACAGTCCAAAGCTTGGAGCAGTCACTGACTCCTCCAATTATAAGCTAATGAAAAATCTACTATATATTCAGACATATCCAGTAAGTTGCTCCAGCCACGCTTCAACATTTTCCCTTGTGTTGTAACCATTTGGTGTTGAATTTTTAAAAATCAAGAGAGATTTTGTATGGTTATTAGTTTTCAGAGGGCGCTTTGTCATGTTTACAAAACAATCGCAATTTATTTTCAAACTGTCACGCAACCTTTTTCATCGTATTTTCTCTTTTTGGTTGCGTGGTTAGTTTGGCGTTGTCTAAATGAGATATCTTGGGTCCCCTTGATCTGTGCTATATACGTTATACAAGAGCTCTTAATGAGAGGCCCAAAGTTTCGACGAAATATTGCTCCTAGTGGAAACTGAGTTGGCAAGAACGAGATGAAATCTTGGTTATGTCGTTGAACCGAACGTACATCATTCCATATCAAATGTACAAAAACGAGCCTTACCTCATAAGCCACAAAAATTATCAGGAACTTGTCGACTTTTTTCCTTCCAATACAAAAAAAGGAAAGCAATATTGTGGACATAAAGAACTCAAAACGAACTTTGAAGTTCAAATATGTTGGCCAAACCAAGAACCAAACAAGAAATCGTGGTGTAAGAAAGTTCTGTCTTTGGAACATTTCATCCATACGCTCTAAAAGTCTAAATGAATCGAATGTTAAGCGATCTGAAACCAATCAAGACTATAGGTAGACTGGATCTCTAATTTGTTAAATTGCACGATTTTCTGATTTTTACCAAAAATCAAAATTCAGACTTATCTCTTGTGAGCAGGTGTCATTTTACAAATTTTGTTGTTAGGCAAACTAATTCGAAGTTATGATTTCATTAGGCAGGGTGTGTTGGGCCTCCCCTGTACGTTTTAAAAATGGACATCAAAAGCGAGAAACTCGTCAAAATCCAATATTTTGTAAAAATGTTTTTATATTACTTGTGGAAAAACACGATAAGCTTCTATGTGAGACGTCTTGACTTTAAAGGTTACATCATTTTTGTCATGTTGCTCGACCTTGACGCGTATTTTCTGAGCATGCAGTCAACATACCTTGTGAAATTAAATCATTGCTATGAACAAATTTGTCTAACAGCAAAATTTATAAAATAACACTTTCTCCCAAGAGATAAATCTTCATTTCTATCTTTTACATAAATCGTTTTTAGATAAACCAGCCACCTCTAGTCTAAAGACCCCTCGTAGAACAAAAGCTAAGCAAGGAGGACTGTACTTCCGGAAAGCACGGAAATTCAGTGCTTCTTGAGAGGAGTCGCAAACGTTGTGTTGGAGAGATTGTAATAAACGAGGCTGCGATCGGTGGGAGATGAATCCCCTTGCCCAAAACAAAGATCCATCTCTCTCCCCAGGGCATCATTTCGATCAGGTCGACTTTATGTAGACAGGATCCAGAATCATTGAGGTTTCTTTATCAAGCACCTGGTAGCTCTTCTTCAATTGCTGTGGGCCTAACCATCTACCTAGATCAGGGGTCGGCAACCATTTTTGGACTTTTGGCCCACGAGTATAGTACTATGAATGTCTCGCGGGCCCACTATTTGGGACATTCCCCATAGCTCCTGGGCCTACCAAAGACCACCCTTGGGCCCACCGGTTGCCGACCCCTGATCTACATGAACCCCAACAGAATGAAATCTTGCATATTCTCACGTAAAACCCAATGGTTGGAGTAGTTATGCAGTGTTAATGGACGATGTACTTTGGGTCATTCTTTAGTGCAAGGGTACACACTTGGTACCATGCGTAACTCTGACTATAGGGGTTCATAATTTATTGACACACTTATGTCAGTAGACGCATTTAAGGAACTCGAACCACACAACAATTATCCGAAAATGGCCTCATGTCCTCAAAAAGGAGGATATCAATCGAACTCACATAACAAAGCCAAAAAGTAGTCAAAAATATCTGATTGTTTTGAGAGCGCGCTTTGAAAATATAGAGCAACACTGTATTTACTCTTTTTTCAAAATGTTTTTGATTGACTATTTGGTAAATTAGGATAATAAAAGGGCTGGACAATTAAAAGCACAAAACGGTTTTGCTTTATTAGAAAAATGTTGGTCAATTAAGGGTCTCAACTTGCATGAAAAAAGTACTTCAAGTTTGTATATTGAATTAGCAAGCGAAGTTATTGTATTCGCCATCAATGAAAGCAACATACTAGAACTAATTCCTTGCCATGGTGATCTCCTCTCTTGTTTTCAAAATGAATAATCCGCCGTCTGAATAATCTTTATTTACGGATGTGGGGTAATCCTGACATCTTTGGCTTGTACTTTTTAACGGTTGTACTTGTAACGATTGGCCTCCGTTTCCGTACATTGTCTATAGGCAATAATGAAAATGTTTGACTTGTATAAGCTCCGAGTCATGCACTCATCAAAAACTAGTCTAGCTCATTAGAACTAAATGCGTTTAAAGTAATCTTTTTGTAACTTTTGTAAGAGGATGTCAAAATCAAGTCAAATTAGTGATCCTTCAGCATGTCTTAGGTCATCAGTGGTCCATGTTTTGGAAGCAAAGTTGGGTTTCAATCAAAGAGAAGAAGGAACAATCTGCGCCACCTGGTGGTGAAAACAGTTTTGAGTGTCTCTAAGAAATATTTGGCCTCTTATCATGTAAACTCATGTATCGTAGCTGAATTCAAATAGACAGAAAAAATATGAAGCGAAATGAATTTTAAGATCAGACCCACATGTGGAAATGAGATTCAGACAAGTAAAGCTCTAAAATCAAGAGACTTTGCCCTTATTTTGCTTGCATTTAGTGACGGATTTTTAAGCTTGTGCTCAATTCCTTATTAGTTAGCATGAGGTAGGAAACCGGTGGGCCACGGCCCACATGTGGACCCAGGAGCTATGGGGCAAGTCCCAAATAGTGGGCCCACGAGCCATCCATACTACTCTACTAGTGGGCCCAAAGCTCTTTGATTGTTAATTTGTGGGCCCGTGAACCTACCAACGTCTGTTTAGTGGGCCCCTGACAACATGTAATTTGGTGGGCCTTGACCCAAAAGTGGTTGCCGACCCCTGTCATAAGTGATGGACCGACGTTGTTAAGCGAAATCGAAAGTTGCGGTCGAAAGAGGGCTAAACCAAAACGAAACCAACAGACTAAAAAATATGGAAATGCAAAATTAAGTTTGAAATTTGCATTTTTCATATAAATGATTTTGGGTAATTTTAGAAATAAAAAAATCGAAAATTTGAGCTGAAGAGATTTTTTGCTCCACAAATGTTTCGATTTCATTTATTATAGTGCATGTCTGCTTTCGGTTTTGGTAGGCATACATAATCGAAGCCGAAACCGAAATTTCGTGCCGTTATTTTGGCCGAAAGGTCATTCGGCCCATCAATAGTTAGCATAGGTGAAGTATTTCTATTAACTTCATAGCACTCACGAAAAAATCAGAACAGTATTTAAAAATGACATTGGGTTCAAAAAAGCAAATTCAGTTTTAACTTGTGAGTGAACCCCCTCTTTCTCTTTGTTTATTCAAGGTTAGGTTTTGTGAGATACTTTCTGGGTGTCATTTTATGCCTTTTTCTTGAGTCTCTTAATCTTTCAATTTCTATTGAAGATTATATCCCCGCTTGTAACTTATCTTTTTGACGCCTACCGTGAAGTTTCTTACCTATTGATTTGCTTGTTTTGTTGTAGCAAAATCTTTAGATTACCATTTCATATGCTTAAAATTGTGAGAAATTGACAAAGATATCTTGGGGGTCATTAATCTTTTTGATTGTTTCAAAACACTCAAACTCTAATTTCTCTTGCTCTGTATTCGTCCCAAAAATGAACATCTTTCCAAATCAATGGAGTAAGTTTGCCTTCATCAGATCATCATCATCGGATGTTCTCGTTTCCAAACTTTTCTATCCCTTCAAACACAAAGACAAGCCGTCATTTTCCATCTGAGGGCATCCAAATGTCTTGGGATCGTGAGCGAAAATCCCAAGTGACCAAAAGTCTCTCCATCCCTTGTCCTTAAAAGCCTGCCTAGAAAATCACAGGAGGGGCTCTCTTTCTCTTGTGCTCTATCCAAGAGACCTGACCACATCAAAGAAGAAGGCTACTGAGTAGGAGCCATTATTTCTCAATCTGGGTCAAGACACAACTCATTGGGATTGGAGCCTTCAAGGAATCTCTTCACGTTCGTCTCCAGAGTGTTTTGGTGGGCGTAGTATCAATTCTGGACCCCGTTGGCCTCGTGGATACCGAGAACACGAAACCGCCGCTATTTGTACAGCCCTTATTGGACCCTTGGCTTTTTTCAGCTTCAGAAACGGCCGCAAACAGCGCCAAAGAAATGACCGAGCCTGTTTTGATGAATGAGGCTCGTTTTACTCATAGAAACACGTACATTACTCAAACTGACGGAAACGGGGAAATCCATCAGAAACCTTGGGCGATGAAACACATGATTTTTTTTTGCCCATTTTGGGCTCCTTGGTTGGTTGTGAAGAAGAGTCAGCAACCCGCTTGATTGGTTTCTCCTAAGCTGATTACATGCATCAAAGAAGGGTTTTGTTCTTTAGAAAAGTTTTTCAGAATTTTTAAGGGCCTTCACAGCTGACATTTTGCGTTGTTTCAGCTCTTTAATTAATCCAACCAAGTCAAAAGTGTTTCAGCATTTGTCAAATATTGCTTTAGATTAGACAAGATGTCGATATATTGAGAAAAAATTGCGGCTTGTTGAATAATGCACTTAACATCCTAGTGGTCTTTTTTGGGGGGGTCAATCCGACTAATAGTTGAAAAGAGATGTAAACTCTAGATAAAAACACAGCGTCACTTTAAACTTTATGGTATCCATACAAAAGTTAGAACCCTTTTGTTTACATTCCTAAGATATGGCACGGACATCTAGAGAAATCTCTAGAGGTCCATGGATATGGTTACTTTTCCTATTAAGACTTTGCTTACGAGGCAGACATGGAAAATTAAATTGCGAACGCAAATTTTATAGCGTCATTACGAAAGATCATTTTAAAGAAACATCTGAATGCCACGTTTTTTGTGTGAATTTGTTATTTGTCAGTTGTTACACCTTGCTGAAACAAAGGTTCTCTGAAAATTGGTCTAGCATTTGCATTTCAGTGATTCTGCCCATGAAATCATTTTTATGCAGCCTATTATGTTTAAATAATTTATTATCATACAATATTACGGGGCATTAATAATACGGCTAGCCCAATTTTTTTTTTCCTTTTTAGCTTAAGTACCTAATAATCACCTATTCATTTTCAAACAAGAAGTCGCTCGTATTTCAAGATGATCCCTTCCTTTTTGTAGTTATTTTCTATGTTCAATCCGAGAAAGACAAACAAGCAAAAATGGAAAAAATTGAAGGTTAAACGAATGACAATGACCACGAAAAAAATGGAAACTTTAGATATATGTGGTAACCTTGAATTAATTATGAGACTTCGTGCGATTCTTAAGCGATGTCTCCAGAAGTTGCGCTAAAAATATGTCAAAATTCCTCAAAGGTTTGTTTTTTTCTCCAAAATTTTCCAACTGATTGTGATAATTCATTGACAATGATTGCTGGTTCCTTCTTGAAGAGAATTGTTGGCCTTCAAGGCAATGGCAAAACCTGACAAACAATATAATCATGCAATTATGTTGTTGCCTAGCTCTATTTGTTGAAAGGTCTCATGGGAAATGAAATTCATAACAATAATTCTACCTTACAAGTCCCGACTTTCCATTCTATTTCCAAGTTCTTTCCATCACCTTGTTAGGAATATTCAGTTTTTTTTGTATTGAGAGCTTTCATTCGGGTTAATGTTGTCAGACAATGGAGCATCTGCTTGCTTTATGCAATGTTTGTGTTCTGTGTCCTTGAAAATGCAACGAATTTCTGGCTGGTTGCGTTACGAATGAATATGCAAATAACTCGTAAGTACAACTACCTCCCTCTATCAGACAAACACTCACCGAGGAGACAAAAAAAGTGCATTTGAAAGAGGAGAGTTGTTTTGACCAAATTACTCACCAGAGGGGGCGTGAATCGAGCACAACTGAGCCTAACAAATAGCTCTGTTCTGTTATTTAGGAAAGATCGACTAGACCTCGAAACCATAAAGCAGTGAAGAAACGGAAATTAATCGTTAGTCTAGCCCAAAAAAGGGCACCAGGTGTTTCCTGGCGGGTTTCTCGTTACTCGTTTTCCCAAGGCTCACATAAAACGATTCATCTCATGAATCACAACCCAAGAAAGTAAATATTTAATTTAGTTGTTTATGAACTTGAAATTCGATATTTGCAAGAGTGAAAAAATGTCTGCTACTGTCAACTTGAAAACACATATAAAGACAAATTCTGTTTTGCAAATAGGTTACGCAAGCCTTCTTCAGAACTTGTATTTTCAACTCTATCTTCCTCATTAATTCGTTTGGACTTGGAAAACAACAGTAATTATATTTGTTTGAAATGGCAACTTTTTCTATGTATTTATTTGTGTTGGAGAGGGAAGCCATCTTGAAATTCCAAAAACCTTTGAGACCAGTTTTGAGGTGTGAATACGATTCTGCATATGTACTTATTTGAATTCTGTTGATTAGGTCACGTGCAAAAAAAAATGGTATAAGGTCCCTTAAGGCGGCTCTATTTTGATTCGCTCTAATATGTTCACACTCTATTTTGATCCACTCTAATCTCATTGGATCCCACTTAAACCATGCCAAAATACATTTTTTTTACTTTTCTTCTTCCTAATTCTCAAATTGTAATATAGGTGTGGCTACCTAAAATATTGTCAAAATCTACTCAGACGTTGTTTATATTGATGTAACGATTCTCTCCAGTTTGATCCTTTGAGAATGCTGACCAAAAAGGCCATTAGAATAGATCCGTACAAAAAGATAAACGCAATATTTTAGAGCAACACTGCTCTTAGTACATGTAATACCTTAGGGATACTAAATTTTCGAATAATTGTTTTGAAGCATGTTTTAAGGAGTGTTATAGATTTTATGATTTTGTGAAAACATGATAGCTAACATAGAGGCAAACAGTCTGGCAGAAAATATCAGCTATTGATTGTGAATACTGATCTAGTGTAGTATCAATCAACTTTTGAAAACCTTGCCAATTCATATTGAGAGAACACTTAGAAACTTGGGATGAGCCATTATCAAAATGCTAGTAATTGGTGATTCTGATTAACCAAAGGCAGCTCTTTCATCGGAATTGTGCCTCTTGGTTCTCTGAAAAACTAAGGGTTCTAATTTTCGATGGCGTCAGAGTCTTCCAACACGAGAATGCTACATCATCCAATCCAAGGGTTTAAGGTCACTAATACCACTCCAAAATTATCTCCCATTGCCTTTTTTTCTTTGCAAGTTAAAACTCACAAGACTAGACCACAAAAAACTGATTTTGGAAAAGAAATGCGAACGTTCATGGTAGATTTTTGATGAATGACCTGTCATTCAGTGGTTTAAATAGCCTTTGTCGAAGGAAGTCAACATTGACGTCACTCCCAAAACACTCAAACTTTTCGGTGTTTTTAGTATGAAAAATAATGTTTTATGGAGGTTTTCTTGTTATGTTACAATCAGATCACGTCTGGCTCGTAAAACTTTTCCCAGGATATTACGTTTTAAAGCGTTTATTACCCAACACAACGCTTACCTCTTTTAGAGCCCTTTTTCAAAGGCTTTCTTTGAGAAATAACCTTTATATGCCATTGCCGTGTCAATATAGATTAAAATTTCAAGAATTCCCACAATAATCAAAAGCAAAGAACGTTTCTTTCCCGTTTAATTGTTCACATTACCCTTTTACAACCAAAGTGTGCCGCATTATTTTCCCATTTATGGCGGAGATTGTTTATGGATCCAAGGCCAGTCTCTAAATTACTCAATTTACAGGTTGATGTAGTGGGTGGTAATTACGGGGTCTTTCAGGATTTTCTTACTACTATCGGACATGCTATTGACGAACAAGTTACGAGGTTGTTTCTCCTATCTGGAGGCCGATCTTTGGCATAAGTTCAGCGTATAACCAAAAGGTGTCGGATACCTGAATGAAGAAGACTCGATTCCCCAATGGACCACCGATAAGCCAATGTCATGTCGAAAGTAAGAAAGTGTAGTACTCGTCGAAGAACGATTGTTCCATCCAAATCTTGGATTCAGTCGATCGTTTCGACGTCACTGATAGGTAGGACGATTGTGGCCTCGGTTTCCCGGTTCTTTGATGGGGAACTTTGTCATTGGTGGGACGGGACATGGACATCTGAATTATCTGGACGACGATGCAATAGTGGTTTCCAGTAGGAACAACACACAGGCGTTATTCTGCAAAGGAAACGACGTTTTTTAGCTAAATCAAAAATCGGAGTCAATGGTTATGTTAGCTCAGAACGCACTTAAATATCCTATACAGAAAGAATGAGCTAGCCCTCTTGTATTTGGTCACCACCAAAAAGGGCGAGCTCAATCGTTCGATATGCTTTTCTTTGCATAACTTTAAAAAGGCATAACTTTTCATAAAGTCATTTAATAGAGTTGCAAATTAAATTGATATATGCAAGCAAGGTATATTTACAGAAAGACGCAATAGTAGTTTGTTCCTACTGGAAATCATGACTCTTATTGTTAGCCTCGTCGTCCAGAGAATTCAGTGGTTCTTTGACGGAACAACTATGGAACGCTTCTTCTCTCGACTGACACCTACACATCTAGGGAAGAAACAAGGATCATTCAAGAAAGAGGCGGGTAGTGTAAACCAAAGAAAGATAAGGGATATCAAAAAGTTTGTTTTTTCCTTCCTTTACGCCGTATGATTGTTTGTTAGGGT
Source organism: Tigriopus japonicus (assembly GCA_010645155.1). Classification (NCBI taxonomy): domain Eukaryota; kingdom Metazoa; phylum Arthropoda; class Copepoda; order Harpacticoida; family Harpacticidae; genus Tigriopus; species Tigriopus japonicus. Next base: position 1,604,254 of record CM021317.1, on the reverse strand, counting down.
GTCGGGACGTCTATTGCATGCATTGTGAATGATGGAGAGTGAATGATCTGTGAAGGAATAGCTCTCTCTTTGGCACTTTTTCACCAAGTAACATTTGATATAAGCATACGAAGGTCTTAAATATTTTTTCAGGGGCTTTTTTAGGAAACCTGGCTTACAGTGAGAAAAAATCTTTTTCAAGGAGGTTTATCTCTTTCAAGTGACTTACTTCAAATTTAGTTTTAAATATCTTTTTTTACATATTTTTCATTTGCAAATTATTACCACATTTAAATTCTGCTTTCTTTCATTTTCCTTCTTTTTTGCTTACTTTTCCTTTATTGTTCTATTTTTGCTTGCTGTTTACTTTTTCTGGTTAACCGTTTCTTCCTCCTACTTTTCCCGCTTTAATTTGCATTGAAATCAAAACATAAAATCATAACTCTCAAATTTATCTCAAGTTCCAAACAAACTAATTTTGTGAGGTTAGAAACTCTTGAATTTGGTATATTAAAGCTTTCGATTAGAAAAAAAGAACATCGTTGTCTGATTTGATGCAGAAGTGGTACATCTGAACTAGAGGGCTAACAGAGAAATGTCACTCCAGTTCAGTCAGTGGAGGTTTGTTTTGAACGCCATTCCTTGATCTGAAAGCAAGGGTGTCCAGTAACTTGATTCAGCATACATTGCTCTTGTTTGACCAAAGCATTTGAATGAGCAATTTTGCCACCAAATCCCTAAAACCGCAAGTTTGGGTTGTGAATCACATAACTTAGTGTGTTCAATGTCAAATCCCATCACACACACACAGTACAGGCTCAACTCATGAATGAATGAGTACAACTCATGAATGTTTTTGGAGTGTCATTTCTCTGTTAGCCCTCTAATCTGGACATGTGTGGAGACTGCAGCTGTTCCAAATAAAATATCCTTGCTTGACAACAATCTGTACTTTGTGAACTCTTTATGTGAGCTTTTGAAGGAACGGAGGCGTCACGTTCTTTTTGTGTACAAGCAGTTATAACTTAATTAAAAACTTCAAAGTGCCCCTACTTCAGTTTAAACTAGAATGGTTCAAATGAACCCAAATTTGGCCACGTTCTCATAAAACCAGAGGCATTGAACATATATTCTTTCCTCATTTTGAACTTCCAAGAATCGTTCCCAACTGGAACATACCCTTTTTGAGATAAAGGGGGCACATTCACCTAAATCGGGACGAGAACTTTCGTTTCTTGGAAGAAGTTATTGGCCCACTCAAAGACTGCAGTCCTTAAAGATCAATTGAGAATGTTTTCTATAGAGCCAATGACATGAGCTTGGAACTTGGACCAATTGGTCAACGGAAGTTCCTATTATATTCTTAACAGATTCTAGACCTCAACCTTGGATCAAACTTGTTTATCAGTGGAACGATCTTGCCTTCTGGTTTTCAAGGAAAATATACTTGCAGGTTTATTATAATCCTATGAAAAACAAAGTGATGACGAAGAACTAGTAGTTACAAGAGTGCTGATTGTCCGCTTCCACACATTGTTTCAAAATCCAAGAACTAAAGATGAAGATGCACAGAAGGTGCAAAGTGGAACATGGAAAGAGGAGAAGGTTAAAAAGTTTCGGAAACCCGGAACTGCATGCATTCCTCAAAACTTATTCTTAAGGTAATTCCAGCGCTCAGAGAAGTTCTCGAGACCCCGGATGAGTTACGACCCTGAAATTAGTGCAACATTTGAGCTTGTTTTCTTCAGTTAAGCTGATTGCTCGCAATGCTTCTTGAAATTTGGCAATTTTTCACCTGCAGGCTCTCTAAGGCTAAAGATACTGAGACTACTTTTGCAAGAAATTTTAAACTGTCGAAAAATCTATCTGATGAAATTTTGAATTATGGCCTGCACTACACTCATTGGGAACGCCGAAAATTTAAATTTAAGATTTGATTTTGTTTAATGGTAGTGACCTCTTGCCCCAGATAAGACAAACAATTTTTCTTACATTGTTTTAATATCTTACATCTCTTAATGGAGAGGTGAACATTCAGACCCAACTGTAAAAAAATAAATGTGTTTGTGCTCGTCATAATTAATTGTTTATTCCGTTTTTCTTCGTATTCTTGGATCTGACACCTGTTGTTAAACTTATGAATAGCATGATCCAAACATACTGAACATGTTACTTACCTACTTATTTGATTAAGTCTTTATTATTTTTATACTTTATTTATTTCATACCAGTCTGGTTAACGTTATAGCTTATTCAAGATAAAACCAAGATTCAAAATTGCACTACCTTATGCAATTTACCTCGGCTAATTTTGCTTATCTAAAAGATGGAAAAGAATGATGCTCTGACTGTTTGGTCATGGTATCTTCTTCCAAGATTGTCTGTCCCCATATTTTTGACTTTTCATCCACTATTTCATGACGTCATAAGTTATCGCCTTTATCGGAAAATTCTCGAGCAAAAATTCGTCACCTCGAACTAAATTAAATATTCCGTCACCTTGGCTTCAAGCACACTGAGTAAGTCCCTTCTTCAGCCAATTGAAGGTGCCAATTCACGGCAAAAGTCAAAAGGTTCACGCAAACACCCACGAATATCGGGTCATACTGAGTTATCTAGCCAATTTTTCACATGTCGTGACAAGACTGTCAAAAGGACGAATTGAAGAATTCACAGAACTAGAAAGAAGTCAATAGGTTCCATGGTTGCATATTTACTTATGGCAATTGTGGATCCCCGTGATCCCTCCTCCTATCGCGTTATCTCGAGCAATTTTTGGAGCTGAAAGTCCATTGATGATGTTAGTAGATCAAGTCACGATTGTGACCTCACCCTTTTGATCCTGGCACAAAAACTTGAGCCTCGAGCCTCGCTAACGGAACCATCACATGCGATATGAGCTCTCAGAAGCTTGGAACAAAGCACGATTTATTGCCAAATTTTGGTTTGCATTGCCAGTTGCTCCCTAGAGAATTCTCCACATTGGAATTAAGCTGATTAGTGAGGATTTTTGGCCCTGGCTCAAGTTTTGTATGACATTCGGTCGGGGAAAAAAACAAAAATATCTTTGGATTATTTTTGCTTGATTAAGAAGTTAATGTGCAACTGAAATATATGTAGTGGTAAAACCTCAAGTTCTTTATAACTGTGATCACTTGATTCAAGACACCAAAAAACAACGAGTTTAAAGAAACAACATGGACAAAAAATCTGAACAAGGAAAATAATAATTGGTCAAAATTGAAAAATTTGATCAGTTCAACAAAACCTTTAAATGGTTCGCCTTCATTTTTGAGTTAACAGGATCAAGATCCATTTGAAGGATTAAGTTTCAATGAATGATTGGCATCTTCGGTAATAGAATTCGAAATTTCCATCACTCTTCGAATTCGATTTGGAAGCGAAGTTTGGAAGTGACGGCCTTTTGAACCTTTGAAAAATTCGCCACTTCCATTTGGATATAAGTACAAGCCTTTGTTGGCTCTTTCCTTGGCAAATATATCAGTATTCTACTTGAGGTGCAATGCATACGAATTCCCTCGTGATCAGTCAAGGGCAAAGTGAAACTGTGGGAAAAGGTCCATTTTTTACCTTTACCGAGCGATGTCTTGGTAGCAGAAAGAGAATGAAAAAGAAGTATCAAAGTACCTTGAGGAATTTGACACGAGTTCAAGAATCTTGGAAACACACTGCGAGTTTGACTCTGTCTTGAACAAAGATGATATTTAGAGTTTTGAGACGAGCACTTGAACTTTGCAAAAGAAATTGTTTTTGCGAAAGATAATCCCTGGTAAAAAAGTTTTATAAGTAAATGATATTGACCTTTGTGTTCATGCTTAAGGTCAATCAGTAGGTCTTGCTAAACTCATCTGGAATAAAACAATGCCAAAGATTTCCAATAACATTGAGATTCACATCCATCCATTTTTGCACTTTTGGTCGATCCTTCAGGTTTAATTACAAATGGTCCACCCATTTGCAAAACTGCAACTCTTCATGAAGGGATCTTTTAACTATTAATTCAGCCGCTTCTAGTTTTACGGCAAATTACTTTTCTCATGGTATGAATATTTCTGAAGCACGGTATCCCTTTCAGCTAAGTTAATGAGGAGTGGAAAGGATAATCTTGATTGGTCTGAGAATTCCAGAGCTTCATTGCTTTCGCCATGACTTGGCACCAATTTGAAGTTCCAAGCGATGGACTCCCTTCACACCAAGTAACCGTTAACAAGGAGGACGGGACACATGGAGGCCTTACTTCAGTCCAAAACAAAATCAATTAAACTAACATTAACAATATCATTTGGTTCACATGCACATTAATTTGACAATAGTTACTCTACCCTTTAATTTGCTAGTCTGCAAAAAAGTTCAGTCAGTCAAGCCAAAAAGATAGTTATGCTGATTAGTTCATCACTCGACAAAATGTCTTTGGTCAACAGTTTTGGCATCCAGATATGCCGTCATCCTTACTTCATACCTGCAGAACCTACATTAGAGGTGAATGTCTACTAAAAGTACCCCAAAGGATGCATTTCCCATTTTCCTCTGAGGACCGTCGAGATTGGCGTTAGGTTTTCCGGCAACTCTCTTGGCTCTTGGTGGTGTAGAAATTAGATTCCTTCCTGATCAGAATTCCAACCCTGACAACCTCATCCCACTTAACAGATTGCACCCAGTTTGACTTGCATCCATCCAACTACGTTGTTCCCCATCAGGTCCGCGTGTCCAAAGTCCATAGGAAATGCAGGTCTCTTCAGATGACCACTGGAAGCCAACCATTTAGGATTGTATTTTCGGGACAGTTGGCTCCATAAGAAGTGCCCTTATCCATCAGATTTGGAAACGAAAACGAATCCCCTGGTGGCACAAGAAACACAAGTGGAGGAAGGTAGAACGGGCAGAAGAAACCCAAAGGACAAAACGAGCTTAACTGGAATGATAAGAGTTGATTTGCAAACTAACTAAAAGGAGTGACTTCCGCTAATGGGTTTGCTGCAACGTCCAAAAAAGAGCAAATCAGTGTTGCCAGAAAGGTTCACACAAATATACCAAAAAGTGATCGCTAGCGGCCGGAATAAAATGAAAATAAGTTCCTAAATTAAGAATATGGCCAAAAAAAGTGGTTGTTTTTTTTCTTCTCAATTAGTCAAAAAAAATTGAAAAAATAACGTTTCGTAGGTCGGATTTAAACTTGAAAAAAAGTTTTTGGGTTTGAAAATTGCAAAAAATGTTTCTTACAATTTCTAAGGAATACTAAAATACGTAAGAAATAAGTTGTAAATTCTCCAAAAGTGTTTTTGAGCCAAAACAACCGAAAAAGTTGTTTTAAGTTTTGTTAAAACTTTGTCATCCTTGCTCTGCTCAAGAATCTAGTCGGTCTCATTTCTTAAGACTTACAAAGGATAAAAGAAGCAAAGTATTAAATTAAAACCACCGGAAATTCAGTATTATTTCAAAGTCAAGGCTGCAGGGCATACGAATGCATCGACAAACATCAATTGCTTTTACTACTCTTAGCTTTGTTGTGAGTTGGCTAAAAAGTAGGGCTCGGATAAAAATGCTGTTTTTAGCCGTAAAGTTGCAGAATTTTTTTTAATAGTTGCATGCACTCAATTCGACGAAAGTTGCCAAAAAGTTATTATTTTCAGGCCTAAAATTTCTCTTTACTTCACCTTTTGGCTTTCTTAAGAATATACCCTTGCTTTGCAAAAATATTTCTAATTTTTAAAAATCATCTATTCTATGAAATGATTCTGTAAAAGTACATGGAAAACATATTCGAAAAATTTCCAGCAGAACATAAATGATCCAGGCCAAAAAATGGCTTTATTGTAAACAAAATCGCCAAAAGTTCCAATTTTTGGTGCAATTTACATGTTTCAATTTTATCCGAGCTCCTGTGTGAGCTGTAAGCCCAAGTAAACTTACATAATTTTTTATAATACTTTTTATACTGCATATAATATTATAAAATTAAATATTTTTTTATAATATAATATTACATAATACCTACATAAGACCACTTACATAAATTTGAATCAGTGTGAACTACAAGTCTCTACTCATTGCAGCTTGAGTTTACCTTAGTGCTACTCATTGTGCCACAGCTTACTACTTTAAAGAAAATTAGCACTTTTCCTTGATTAGTTTGCCTTTCACTAGTTCTCTTGGTCAGCAGTACACTTGAAGACTTCTTTTTCTCAAGTTTCCAATTTCTTAATTGTTCATCAAGTCTTTGATCATTAGGTGTACTCCAAAGTTCACAAACAGGTTTGAAAGTTTCATGTACTTAAAGCAGATTCACTAATATGATTAAAACCTTACCTCGTGGAAAGAAGACCAAGTTCCGGATCTTTTTTTTTTGTCCAAATTATTTCTCATAGATATGTAGTGTTGTTTCGAACTAACCTTCAAGAAGCCCTTTAATCATATGATTAAGTTAATTCCTTCAGTGGAGAAATTCTTGGAAGCACCATCATATCAAGTAAAAAACTGTCATGAGAAGACAAGCCCAAAAACGTTAACATGAGAAATCTTTCCTATGAGTGACTACCTCAAAAGGAAATTTTTCATGTCAGGAAAGGAGCACAAAGCTAGTTGCAGACCGGGTGTTTCAAAAAAAACGAACACCTAATTACCGTCCATAACTCGTGATTGAAATCATATGTATGTACCACACTTTCATTGGATATGATTAGCCCAACACTTGGCTTGAAGAGTCAGATAAAGCAATTTCAACCAAGTTCAATATTTAAGCGACGACGATTTTTGCCGTAAAGGGTCGTTTTTGAAAACGGCGTTTGTGACTCCGATTTTGTTCTTCCCTCTGAAATTTGGCTAAAATCGAAAATAAGCCAACTGATAGGGAATAAAACCATATGCATCTTAAGAATTGCTATCAGCCACGTTTTTTTTGAGAGATCAACCACTTCCAAGTCACGGACATGGTTTCTTGTTCCATTTTTTATGAATCACACGGTGATTTTTGAACACTATGTTTGTCCGCTAATTTTGTAAATTATGTTAAAAATTTAGAATGAAATAAATTCATTTTATTTGCACAATAAGTGACAAAAAAGAGTATTGAGATTTTTTTAGTTTCTAATGTTGATCATTTTTTTTTTGTCTAATGTTTTTATTTCATTTAGGGCTTACATGATTAAATGTTCAGGCTCGATGACAACAAAAGTCCATGGCGACTCATTCAATCGACCATAAAATGAAAATACTTTTTCAATGGACCACTATTTCCCTGCCAAAATCAATAACCATCTTTGGTTTCGGTTTCCTTGAGGTCAAATCGACCATTCGAAGATTAGTCAGATGAAAATAGAACACGAGCGTGGATGCGTATCTTGCTTCCAATTGTATTCAGCAGGTGCTCCAAGTCTCAAGGGTGACCAGGGACCCCATTTGTGATCCCATTGTTGATGTTGGGAATGATAGGTACATTGACGATCAAGATCGGATCAGGAAAAGCGTTCCTGGAGAACTATAACAAACAATACACTCATGACGATACCAAGCATTTTCGATTTGGAGGAACGAATTGGAAGCGTGTTCCTCAAAAGAATGGGCTAAACTCCGTAGGGAATGGGACTATTGTGGAACCTGTTATTGAGGCCCATGGTCATTAGCATGTGAATGGGCTTAGCCGGTTTAAAGCCTCAAGCTCAGAAAACGGAGACGAGGCTCAACTTTATTGTCAATCACCTCCTTAGGCAACGAGATCAAAAAATGCACCTTCAAGAGAGGCCAGATGCCAAGAACGAACTTTATTATAGTGAATGGCGCTTTTTTTGCTTTCGGAATGTTCCTCAAAAGAGCTGAGTTGTCCTGGGCCTCTATTTCGAACTAAATCATGCACAAAAACAGGGTGCCTTATGAAAGCTAGAATTTGAAAATAGTTCAAATCTTTTACTATTTATTTCTTCACAAAAGTGAATAAGTTCAAATCTCAAACAGATGAGTGAGTATTATTGTGCATTGATTAGGGATGGGTCGAAGCAGTTTTTTCGGTCCGGTGAGGGCCGGTTTGGCGAGTTTACGAATCGGGTTGCAACAGATCCCACCCGGTTTTAAACACGGCATTGATATTCCAGGTTTCTTGATCAAAAATTTTTTGAAACCAAAACAGATATTTTACAGATAACAAGTATCTTTTGGAAGGAAAAGTATAAAAAATGGAAAAAATATAGCTGAAGTTTCAAGATTTACGGATCGGTTCTTAGGTTTTCGGCTTAAGATCAGTTTCTGAGTTATTGGACCCGACTCGCGACAAGCTAACCCCATAACTGATCGGAAAGATCGGATCCGGAAACGAATCATGGCCGACCCTGACTCATCCCTAGTAACCATACAATGACTTTAAAAGAGGAGAACTTTTTTCTTTTCTTTTTTTTCAATCAATGGACACATCACTTTACAAAATCTAGTCACATTTAGGTTCTATTGGGAACATAGACAGCTATCTTCTTATCCCTTGTTAAGGTGTTATGAAGTATAAAACTTCTTTTTGGTTCTTGAAAAATGGGTTAAACCTGTGTTTGTAAGGTTGAGAGCCAATCTTAGATAGTCTTTCAAAAAGTTGTGATTGGTAGAAAAGGCGATAACTAAAAGATTCGCCTCTCCCAAAACTTTACATGTGTTTGGGAAAAGTCATGACGTTTGTGGTTTTCTTTTGTTTCATTCACCAACTTTTTGAAGTTTTCTCTTCGGAGATTTTCATAGTTTGGGAAAAGAAAAGCTTCAGCATCTTCGCTTCAAATTGGCTTTCCAATATCGTTTTAGTTGTAACTTTGAAGATATTTTCCATTTCACCAATATTTGGAATTTGGACTGTTTGATATTACACGGAAAAAAATGAGAAAATAGTCCTAGATGAATCTAGACTGTGGAACTTGGAAACGGGAACTTCCCTAAGTCCAGAACTCAAAACCCTCTAATATATTATTCATTTGAGGTAGGCTGAAAGGTCAATATATATTTCATTTCCCCGTCAGCATCCGTTTTCTCGTCGAATAAGTAGTTCAAAGCAAAGTAATGGAGAATGCAATTATGTGACCACGGTTTTCTTCATCCTTCCTTTCCAGGCCAATGTAATGGAGAACTACACAATATCCAATATGACATTAGTCTCCAATTCCACATCCAATACTGAGGACCTATTTATCGTGGTGGTCACCTCGGTTGTTTTGGGCTTGATGACCCTGACTACAATTGTGGGTAAGTAACTGTTTGAACTCGATACACATAAAGCTGTGGAACATTTTTCCGTTTACTGGAGGGTAACGATTTGCGTTCTTAGGAATGCATTGGCCTGTTATATCCTTCGACAATGGTAGGGAATTGATCAAAGTTATCCTTTACAAAGAAATATGGTAAGTGTAGGAGCGCCAGCTTTGATACAATATTGCGAGAATGGCTAGTACAACGATTTCAGAGGAGTGTAAAGGCTTTATTCAGTGCTACATGGTTGGGAGCAAGGATAAATCAACACCGACAAAAGACGGAATAAATCTGTCAGTAATAGAAAGAGGTTTTACATTTGTTTTATTTGCACAATGATTTTATATCAGCAATGTAATATGTGTAATATTGTGATAGTCCGGCGCTTTTGCGTAATTTCCATAAATAACCCTCATCAGCGGTAAAACAACTTAAAAATTTAACAGAGTTGAGAAAATTTCGATTTGTTCCCACTTTTTTGAAAGTTGGATGATGTGAAAAGACAATTCTTTACAAGCAATCAAAAACGTTGGATTCCATTTAATGCTTGACTAAAATAAACAAGTAACCCTTTTTAAGCCTAACCCTGTAATCATATCTCGGCATCTGACCAGGAAAACCACCACAAATATAAAGAAAGAAGTATCTCAACAAGCACTCTCTAACATAACCAGAACCTCAAGTCAACGTTTCCAGAAGGAATTTAGAATTTAAACTGGACTTGGGTAAACCTTATTTGCTCTTGGTAAGTTCAAAAAGACCTTCAAAAGCATTCTCCAAAGCCTTCCTATTCATTCCTCACACAATACACTTGGCATGTGTATGTTCTTTGTGTGAATCAAATGCACTTTAGATACTCTCTGAGAGCAAGTTAACATCTAAACGAAAAGCACTTCATTGTATAGAACGTGAAGCTCTAATATTGGTCATAGGTTTCAATCTGGTTCATAGCTCACTCGCAAAACCATCAATGCACTTGATTAAATCCTCCTTTTGCTGAAAGCGTTTTAGTATGGTAAGCAAATGGGACAATCTTTCTCGAGCCTTTGGCAAGTTCCACTTCTTTGGTCCTTGGAAACGTGATAACTTGGTACCAAAGAGTGTTGACTTTATCGGTTAGCCCCAGAAGCTTGCTACCTATATGTTATTTAGAGAATCATTGGGAACCACCTCACAAGGGAACTTTTTGTTTGTCCTTCCCAAGCTCTTTGGGTACAATACAAAATTTCATTTATTCAAATTCACAGGTGAGCTTTTTGCAAATGGTTTTACTCACATGCCATTTGCTTATGTTAATTGAATGGGTCTGTGGAACGATGTCCTTGAAAAAATACTTAAACTTTTCCATTCTATTCCCGCAAAAAGACGATATCAAGGACTTGCTCGTGCTCGCCAAAAAGTTGTTATATGGATGGAACTCGTCCAAGATCAACACAAAAATTCACGATGCATTTTTCGCCTACTTGAAAGCCTTTTGCCAGTCTGTTGGAACCTTCCTCTGCATATTCAAGCTAAATTCAAGGCTTTTCAAGGCTTAATTGATCAACAAAACGCCTCTGGTTGGTCCCATGGGTCTTCTTGTCGTTCCAAGGTGGAACGCAATTTGTTAAATTGCCGGAACTATTCGTTTTAACGAAGCCAATCTCATTGGGTCATTTCTGGCTATATGGCAATCTGGCCGAAAAAGTCAGGGGAACGAACCTTTTCAAAAGAAAAGTTAAGCCGGAAGTTTAAACCTTTAAAAAGAGTCTTTCTTGGAAATGACTTTCACTACATAAGGGAGCCTTGAAATGATCATATAGTACAATTTGACTCGACAGACTTGTTAAAACTTATCTTGAGATTTCTCCCTAAGGAACAAGATGGCTTGACGTGTTTAATGTGTATTCAAAGGTATTTGACCGTCGACAGGAACTAGTTCTCATTCTTTCCGTTAGAGGTCGCAGGCAAGTGAGGAGATTTTTCAAATGCTTTAAAAATACTAAACTAATTTAATGATTTCGATTGATGATTGCTAAAGACGTTTTTGGTTCTATACCAACATGCGACATTTTTAAAACACGATCTATGATGTAAAAGCTGTTAGATAATTCAAGGATATCTTAATTTCTTAGGACGAATTACAAAAATACAGCTTGCGGCCTGACATTGTACTAAAAAAATGTTCCGTTGAATTTTCATTGTAATAGTTAGGACGTAAATTGTATTCTGTAATTTATCCATTGTAAGGTCATCCTTGCACAGTTCCATTATCAGTTTGAAAGTTTTTGAGTTGAGAAAAAGTCATTGAAAGGCCTTTGATCGATTAAATTCAGGTTGGTAATAATATTTGAAGTATCACTCGAGGCATCAAGCTTCTATAATCATAATCATAGCTCTCTCTATAAATTGGATCAAAGCAGAAACTGAATTTAGAAATGCGCTTTTGTGCTCAAAATATGAGGTAAGTGGGAAGATTTCAAAGGCTTGCCCGTTTTCCCAAGTCCATCATGTTATCGTTATCATGGATGAGACCTTCACGACCTTCAGTGTGCACTTTGGCCACCCACCGAGTTGCCCATAAAATTAGTGGAGGATGCCTTTACGATCCCTTTTCTCAGCCCATCGTCCTCAATTTGAGCATGGAGAGGACATGAAGGCCAACACGAAGCGAAGCCAGAGGATTTGTTATCTAAGTCCTCTTTTTTTGGATGGTGGGGGTAAAATTGACGACACTGTTCCAAAGTGAAGAGCTTTGAGAAGCAAAATTCAAGTGAAAAGAAAAACTGTTGGGACGGCATGTTCGCTTTGAAAACTTATCGGACTTTCGTCAGTCATTGTCAAAGGGAGAGATTAGTTTTTGGGTAGAAAAAGAAGCTTACATGGAGAAAAGGGCCCTTTATGATCAAGAGAAAAAAAGAGGAACTTCCTGGAAATAAGTAGAGCTGTTCATTTCCACTGCACCTGATGGGGGACAGAATAAATGGGATCCACTTTTGGACCAACTAGAGTAAAAAATGGCAACTAGTTAATCTTTCATTGAACAAATCTGAAGTGTTGAAATCACTTTTCATGTTTATGCTAATAGATTTAGAACCTTGTAACCGGACGATTAAAGCAAAAAGTATGCAATCCAGGGTCTTGTTTGATAATTTTCAAGAGAACGCTTTGACATGTATTGTGACTGTTTGTCATCCCTAAAAGCGGATATTAGAAGGCGGGAGGAGCTTGGAGGCCGAAACAGATGAATCAAGCGCTTTTGTACCTTAGCTTGATATCTCTTTTGTGTGAACTCACAAGATAAATTGATTTTAAATCACTTTCTGAAAGCATTAAGTTTCCATTTATAAGACATCCCTCGGGTTATTACTTTTGCCAACTGTCAATTTCGTAACGTCAACCTTACATAACGTTTGTAGACGTCCTTAATCGAAATGAATTCGACCTCAATTCCCATGAAGACTTTTGACAAAATGACAGACAATTGATTCGAATATGAAAGCTGTTTTTGAGGTTTAAAATTAGATCAGCGATTTGAATCTATTTCCCCGGAACTTGCGTCCTCATGGAAATCTTTTCATTAATCTTGGCAGCAAATCAACTTTCACAAAACCCCATTTATCATCTTGAATGTTGAAGTCACTCATTGAGTATGTTTCATTATCTCGGACACTTCTAAATTAGGTGTAATTTCTCCTTTCTTTCATTCAGTCCGCCTTTCCTTGGATTTTTAGGGACAGTTAACTTAAGGAGGGACAGCCCAAAACACAAGGGAAAGTTTCTTCATACTTGGCATCAAAATATTTTGTTGGAACCACCCATGACATTTTAAAAGTCCATAAATTATTTAAGCTTAGCACATCATTCAAAAGAAGGAAAACATAAAGAAGGTATACAGTGGAAAATATTACTTGTCATTAGCATTTTTAGCTATCAGATTGTAGAGCTATATCTTAGAAAGCAGTATAAGATCAAATTTAAACTGTGCAAAACTGTGCTGATTCAAAGTGTTAAAGTACAAATATATCATAGGTCGAATGTTAATTGCATTAGGGATCCTAATGTAGAGACTGACCCTTCATAGAGTAACACATGGTGCTGATGGTTTATGCTTGTGATTGGTCAAGACATAGCATCTGCATTCAGATGAAAACAAACCAGAGTAATTATTCTTTGTAGATAAGTTATCAGTCAAGTGATTGTGGAGCATTAATTGGTGTTTGTTTCAACTTCACACTAATTAAAATTCACTTTTTACATAACAAGCATATACTTTAGACACCTTTGCAACAGGCTTGTAGACTTTCATTAAGCAAATTGCGCTATCAAGTGAGCTAATTAGTTTTGATGCATTTCTGATCAGAAGGGGTTTCCTTTAATCCTGAACATACCCTTCGTGCATGTGGGAAGACTCTACTAATCCCTGTTGGTAAGACATTCATAGACTTTGCTGGCCAGTATTTATATTACGGTCTCAACATTGCACTAATTCAAATAGCTCAAGTATCCTTCAGCACAGTAAAAACCTATGCTCAAATAAGCTCGGATGTTAGGTGGACTAATTCAAATGGCTCAAGTATACCAAAGTAGAGCATGAATAACAATGCTCGAGTCTCTGTACAGAAGCTCCGTTAGAAAAGCAGCTTGTGTTCAGATCTGGCCCTTGCCTTAGAGTAGACTTCAGAAACATTGATCTGACTTAAAAATGGTGTTTAGGCAAAAGTCTCTGTGGACTTTTACTTCCAGATGGCCAGAGGCAAAAGTTAAAGAGCAAATTAGCTTCATTTTGATTTGCTTTTATGTGCATGAGAGTAATAACTCCCAACATCAGCTTTTGCACTATTTCTCATTGGAGATCGTTAATCCGATCGAAAGCTCCTTGAAAAATGGGGTCAGAACGTGCTTTGCTCCGGAAATCAATGAGGCCTCCAAATTTTTCCGATCCCCAAACGAGGCCCAATTCCAACCAAAGAGCTTGGTCATGAAAGGGACCTTTGAATGGCCCCAGAAAATGGCTCATAATTTCCGACTGGGTGTCAACAAGGCACAGATTCCGGCACCAAATTTCTGACCTTTTCCCGGCCAGAAGGCTGCCTTGGAATGCCAATAAGCGCATTTACACCGAGGCGAGAAAATTCCGGCATTTTTGAAAGCATGTATCTTGACGGCATTCTAACTCGGATGAAAAACGCAACAAACGCGAGGACCGCTCGCTTCCTAAGTCAAATTCAAAACCGAGCCCCACGTTATTCGATGTGTACAAGGCCCACAAAGAAGGCCAGTTTCTTGGTATTGTGTTCCATCATCTGGCCTTGGCATCAAAAATACGTCTCCATCCGTGTAAACGAAGGCATTGTAAAAAGAATGAATGGCATCCTCTGCTCCTTTGAAGTAATTATGTTCACGAACCTGGCACCAAAATCATTGGTTCTGGAAAATGGAAATGAAATTGGAACAAAAAACGTACCAAAGAGGGCATATATTCAGCCAACCATATTGGTTCCGGACAAGTGACTCTCTGGCATTTGGATCCATCTTTGCATACAAGATTCCATTCTGAGAATGAATGCTTGGTCCTCTTCTTTTGACCGCTCAAAGGCAAGAACGACAGCCTTTCAATAAAAAACGGACCATTTATCCATTTCTTATAATGGAAGTAGGACTAGACAGACTTGTTGGTGATATTGAAGTGTTCCAATTACCCAAACACCGCTGGTTTTGATATCTTTGAAGCTTATGGGGATCAAGTGGAACGACCTTCAATAATTCTCTCCTGTTTTCTCAAAGCTGAAAACATTGGGGAAGAATCGAAAAGGCTTGGCTTCGTGTTTGTTCCAAAAGAGCAAAAGGAATGTTCCGCAGTCCAAATTTTTTATTCAGAAAAGTCGCAGAAAGGGTGGGGTTGTAAACGTTATCATCATGGCCCATTTTGGCAATTAGGTTGAAACTCGACGAAAACGGGTGGCAATTTAACTTTTAGCCCGCATGTCTCGCGTCGACGAGACACTATCTTGATGCATTTATATGCAGGAAAAGATGTGAGCAAAATGGATATCTTCAACGAAGACGAGGGGGTGGAAAAAATGGGAAATAGAACAAATCTTGTAGGGTTTCATAAACTTTTGGGATAGATTCAAGGAAAAGAGACTCGATCAACATGAACACCACATAATTGTCAATGACGCATTTTTTGATATCTTAAATGGTCTTGATTAGAGGGCTAACAGAGAATTGTCACTTCAGTACAATCAGTGGAGGTTTGTTTTGATAACACTTCGTTGATCCAACAGCAAGGGTGTCAAGTGACTTGATTCATCATACATTGCTCTTGTTCAACCAAAGCAGTTGAATGAGCAATTTTGCCACTGACTCCCTAAAAACACAAGATTGAGTTGTGATTCACATAACTTAGCGTGTTCAACATCAAATCCCATCACACACACAGTCCAGGCTTGGTGACTCACGAATATTTTTGGAGTGTCATTTCTCTGTTAGCCCTCTAGTCTTGATAATCTTGATATGAATCTAATGAGACTAATCTCGCAATAAACATTATTATAATATCCCATACTGTTGTTCAGGTAAGTTTTATATAACCTAAAGGTGAACATGACTTGTCACTCACTTATCTCCCACCAGTTTTATGCATTTTCTTTGATGATTTTTTCTTTTAGTTATTTTTATGCAAGTTTTTGGCAAATGAAGATACCTCAATTTAAGAAATGACGTTGCATTTTAAAGAAATGCGCCTCTTTGGCTGAAGTCCTCAAATGTCGAAATTGTGTTTCAAAAAAAGCATTCTCCTAAATTGCAAAAAGTGAATGAACAAATCGATGAAGCACCAGGAGTTTTTAGATCAAGTAATAGATTGCATCTATTGACATTTAGATATGGGGGGGGGACGGATTTTTCAATACCGCTACAATGAATGGGATTCCCTGTAAAGAGAGTTAATGATTAATATAGTATATAGTTTATAAAATTACCGTTTATATGAAATTTGATCTACCAGTGAGCTACTGTTGGCAAATCTGTACAACTCTTAAAAAGTGGGTTCATCAGGAATAGTATTCAAAAATTTGTCCAATCCTGCCTTAAATGCTGTTAGATGATCAGCTCCTACATATTCCTGACGAAGGCAAATAGGCAACAAATTGAACAATGAAGGAGCCCGATAAAGAAGAGAGGAGCACTTCATTGTTCGAACTAGCCTTGATTCCTTAGGATTTGGAGGTGCTCTCAGGGCGCACGTAAAACCTCTACGATCGCTACAACCGATCTCAAATCCTGGGTTAGGACAGAGCCCATGAATGCTCTTGAAAACATACAGTATCATATACATACCTTTCATACCTTCTCTGAGTACTGAACAGCCCTAACTTCTGGAGCCTCTCCCAATACGAGAGCTCTCTCATTCCTGTGATGTTCCTAGTTAAACATCTTTGGACCTGCTCGACCTTTTGCAAACCTGCTGAACTCATTGGAGCCCAAATGGGTGAAGCATATTCAAGATGCGGCTAAACAATCGACTTGTACAGAGTTAGCATCGTAATACTATCTCTGGACTTGAAAATGCGATAGATCCAGCCACATGTTTAGAATACCTTCCCCACTTTCAACTGGATATGCTCATTAAACTTTCCATCATCTTGGATGACAACTCCTAAATCCCTCATGGACGAGACGTGCTCGATATCACTACCTCCATTGTCTTTGAGAGGAACATCTAATTTTGACGCCCCATACGTCATTGTGCGGAATTTCATCCCGTTCAATGCCATGTTACTCTGACCAACCCAAGAGTAGGTTTTCTCCAAGTCCTCAACTAAATATTTTGAGTCCTGACCAATCCTTCCACAAACTAATTTTGTATCATCAGCATATGAAGAAATACAGGCTTTTGTTCTAAACTTCTGGAGAGGAGCAATAAAGAGAATAAACAAGAGAGGACCTAAAAATAAACCATGTGGAACACCTGACTTGACATCATACATGCCACTAAATGATTCTTCAACCTTGACTATTTGCTTCCTATCACTCATGAAACTACCAATCAAATTCAGAACCTCTTCCTGGATCCCGAACTCTCTACTTTTGGCGCACATTTTAGATTGCTTCCCTGATTTACTTTTGTGGCTATGGCTACATGTGTGATTTATTCTGTTACATCTGTAATTGACTTGATCATAATGGAAATCATAATTCTCATTGCTAGCCTCCCACTCCAGAAAATTTAGTGCTTTTTGCTTTGACAAACCTGGCCCAAAAAGAAACAGCAACGTGTTGTTGGGACTACTATTCCCCGCCTTACAAGTTCATTAAAAAAGCTGAGGCAAGGTACAAGACAAATGAGTCTAATGAAATTAATGGTCCCTCCAAGGATCCATTCGTAATTAGTAATGAAGAATACAGAAGGAATGATAACTTGGGGTTCTCTGCTTCACGTCATACTAATTTGTGACTTCATAGAAACTGATAAAATATTCACTATCCATCAATTTAGACTTCTATTGACTTTTGGCGCACATTTTAGATTGCTTCCTTGCTTTACTTTTGTGGCTATGGCTACATGTGTTATTTATTCTGTTACATCTGTTATCATTTTTTACACGTCTAATTGTTGTCCATGTCAAGTTAATTGTTGTCCCTGTTCGTATCCCTTTGTTAGAAACATTAAAATGACTACTAAATTTATGTCAATTCCGTCTGAACCAAACGAAAATGTGTTAAATAAGGAAAATTCGAAGCTTTTACGTCGAGTATGAGATAGGATTTCTCCCGACAGCTGCAATCCGACCCCCAACAGGATTCGAACCTACGCCGTCTGGGGAAGCACTTACACTCGGCACCTTTAAGAACGCGCTAGTACGCGTGGCCACTCTGGCTTCCTTAATACTTCCAAATTTGAATCAAATGATTTGCTGCTAAAATTGTATAATAAGGGATGTAAGCTCATCCATGGGACATGAAAGACGACACCATTAAAATGAGTTAAGTTTTTGGATGGTCAATCAATAGTTATGTGATAATCAAGACTTTTTTATTTTATCAAAAAATCTTTATGTCATCTCATTTCTGAACCAATGGCAGGAATTACTATTGATGTCATCATTTCTGGCGGGAAAAAAAGTTCGGAAGACACTTGTTTTTGATAAGTGAAGGGTAGCTAAAACGAAGATTTAGGCCTGGTAATTTTAACAACTCCTTTCTCATCTGCACAAATTTAAGTTAGAATAACAATTCTTGACATTTTTGGCAAAAAAATAAGTTTTGCTCTTTTAATCTAAAATTTTGCTCCATAAATTGAAGGGGCTCTTACGAACTTTTTAATCAGGAATGCCGGACATGGAATAACAAGATGGCCAGAGGAAATTGGTTCCAGGGGCAACTAAACCTAAAAATAAATAACTTGTTTCATTGAAGGCTTCCAATTTCTCCATTTGTTTTTAAATTACTTTGCAATACTTCTCAACATACATTAACCTTTTTATTTGCATTATTTGATTTTATTTATTTTATTTGCATTTTATTTAATTAACATGCATTAAAAAAAGCTCTTAAGTGCAACATTTTTCGAAAATCTGACCCTTTAAAACGGAGACATTTTTTGGCAAGCCTAGACTACTAACGGCAGCAGGTCTGTAATAAAAAATGTAATGCGGTTATTTGACAAGTATTGTCCATTCTTTTGAGATGTTCTTTAATTGGCCATTGGTTACATTTTCAATGTCAAAGATTAAGATTTCGACCCATTGCTGAATCAATTTTTGTCATTGGCGAGTGTGGGTTTTCATTGATACTACTTTTTCAACCAATCATCAAGATTAATAGTTTGTTTATTTTATATTTCTCTGGTTTTCCTCCATCAAAACATGAAATTTTTGTTCATTAATCTTTTTTTTGAGTCGTCATTGTAAAAAGCAATCACACATTTCATATACGTATAGTTGAATGTCGCATAAGAAAACTGACTTTTTAGCTATCTTTACCCATCTATGATGCTAAGAAAATGCCCACTGAATGGAAAAAGGAACACATGACCTTGGATGCTCGTTGTGAAACCCAGAACATAGATGGACCACTGACAAATCCACGACAAACACCATTCTCAATTTATTACACACAATGTCTTTCGTTTTCAAACAAATCATTAGTAAGGAAAAATGTAAATACTCAAGCACTAGCTTATACAAACAGTTACCACATGAAGAGAATCTTCAATGAGGCTCATTAGTCCAAAAGGAGGAAAGGATTGTCAAGTGACTGGTTTCCTTGGTCATTGTCAGACCCAAAGATTGCTCAAAGAAGGAGATGGATCATTTTGGGCATAGTCCGAGAAGTGGCCCACTTTCACGGACCAGGAAAGGAACCAACCCACTCAATTATAACACAAGAGTAGAAGAAAAACATGGAACAAGAGCCTTATTGGGAGTACTTGAATTGAGGGTGTTAAATTTGGTCTTCATGGAAGAAGAACCTGGTTACCTTCTTTTGTGCACTGGCATGAAATGAGCACGTGTTTCCATTGAGTTTCCAAGTTTTTCAGGTTCAACTCACTTGGAACAAAAGAGGAAAGTTTCCGTGTTCTCTTAGCATAATTGAGACATCTCATAATTTGATACGATTAGTCAACGCCACACTCACATTGCATACCAAAGAGAGGCCACCACAAAAGACGAAGTTATTTCCACAGTGAAATCCAGCCATTTTACACATCGTGAATTGAAATGATCTGGCCTTGGAATAAGGGTTTTCTTCTTGAAAGTGAGCAAGCTGGTGAGAGTGGAACGAAAGCATCGTTTGGGTTTTTATGATCGGCCAGAGACATGGAAATTCTGATGCGCTTAATAGAGGAGAGTACCGTAATTTTGGAGCAGGGTTGATACTGGTTATTTCTTCTTTTGGTTTAAAAATATTCATGTTTAAAACATTCCACAATAATTGTTTAAAAACATTCCACACATGTCGATGTTTTAAACATTCCACAATGGCAAATTGAAATGGCATGGTGGCATGGAACGTTCTCAGATTTGCAATTTTTGGTCTCAACTTTTGCCTAGAAATTTTTATATTGTCATTCAAGGGCTCTTGTGTATGAATGGTGTTCAATAATATTAAATTTTAATAACAAATGGTCAAAAAGAAGACATAAGCCAAAATAAAGAAAACGTAAAACTAGATAACAAACAGAAAACACATAGAAATTTAATTCGGTAAAATCAAAATAAATTCAGTAAATCCATCCGCCTAAATTGTCAGAAATCTCCACCAAGATTTTTTTTTCTAAGTTCAAAGCGTACGTTACCAATGTGACAAATCCTCTTGGATAAACTAAACTCTCCCCTTCAAGTTCTATCTTCAGGTGTCATTCCTTTCCGTCACAACAGCGCTTTACAATGCGAAGGTGGGCGACACATGTTCGGACTATTAATGCCGATGGCAGAATTTGCCCGAGGAAAAGGATGGCTTCGTGCCTGGATAGAGCAATAAGTGAGCACAAACCGGATAACAGACAAAAGGACTCAAATTATTGTGACAGTGTCTTCCGCGTCACACTTGACAGTTGAAGTGTCTTTGCATAAACACGACACGAACTTTTGCATTAACGTAGACTTCAAACTGCATCATTTTCCATCTGTAATAGCTTCAAATGTTTTTTGCACCTTGAACCAGACAACCAGACACGACATAAGAGTGTAGAAGAACATTATTTTTGTAAATGACTTTAATTAAATTTCGTGAGAAATAGTGAGTGCTCTTTAGAACTTTAACTGCAAAGGATCATTTGACACCAAATTTTTTTTAGGTTACATTTCTTACCAATCCTTTATTCCTAAACCATTCAGATTTTTCAAAAGAGGCGCACAAAGCAAAAAAAAGTCCCTTTAAGTCCTTGTAGAGACCTTTAAAGGCCTATGCTCGTACTTTCTTCAATCAAAAGTTTGTGCCAGACTTAGAGATGGGTTCAAATCGGTTCTGAGGTTGGTTCTTTCGAGTCCGATCCAAAAAAATAGATACCAAACTCAAGCCGGTGTTTATTCCAAAAGACCTTTTTCCAAAATGCTTAATGTGGTCTTTTTAAAAACGTGGTTAAAAGATGCATTTTTTAACATAAATATTTTAATATGGTTCTACATGAGCAACATCCGATCCGCACCGATCTGGAAATGAGTCAGATTCAAACTTCAGATTTCGTGTCGGAACCGACTTCGACCCGGAACCGAAAAATCCCAGCCCGACCCATCCCTAATCAGAACGGGTCAAAGAACTCTGTCAATTAATACTTCATTTAAAAAATTCTCACTACTAAACTATGATACTTCATGGTACGATGTTTGTGTGACAACTAATCGAAAAAATTGAATTTTCATAGAGCTTTGCGGCCGAACTCTCCTACAAGACCACGAAAGTCCCTCCTTTGATTCAACATAAATATACAGGATTGTTTTAATTTAGAGTCCCCAAAACTTTGATGAAACATTTCTCCAAAAGGAGACGATATAGTTAACTTGAGGTCAAAATTAATTCAAAAATACAGGTGTATACCCAACTTGTTTTTTGTCGTCTAATGAATCTCGGCAATATTAGTCATTCTAATTGGCGCTCAAAGTAAGGATGTTTTTTGATAATAGAGCGTGCGTACCTTGAGCCAGGGAGCCATTCTTGAAAACAAAATCTTAGTTTTATAACGGTTCAATCAATGTCATTAATATTTTGCCTGAGCATACCTAAAACTGTTTTCTTCAAATGGTTTTAATACAATTTAATCACAAAGGTTATGTGTCACGAATGATTCTTAATTTGGTAGGGGACTCTAATTCGTGAAAATCCTGTATATGCTCAAATACATTTGTTGTTGTTTTTTGACCTTTTTCAAAAGCCAGCTTCCTAGATACGTCCCTTGGTTTCCCGTTTATTATTCACTCAACACTTGTTGATCCTCGTTAAAACTGGGTACCTGAGAGTTCTTCCGGGTTCGATGTTCCACGCGTGGACTAAGTTGCTTGTATGTACACTAGAGACGCATCTGAACTTGGAACAACACCAACCCTGTCAAGGTGGAGAAATGAATGGGAAGGAGAAACTGTAATTGAAAGCTTGCGTGATACATTGAGGTATCATTTGAGGCCATAGAATGCATATATTAGGTAGGTAGGTATGAGCTTCCTCACACCTTCTCGCATTCAAACAGACACGGACGAGAAAAATAGTGCTCCTCGAGTGAGTGCACTCTGGAACACTACTTCAATACGAAGAAGCTCATTCGAGTTCTTACACACATCGTTGTTCCAAAAAAAGTGTTCCCAACACACTCGTTCGGTGTTATGAGCCGTGATGAATTGTTCTTGCACTCGAAACGAAATTCCAACCCAAAGAGTAGGAAAACCACACCGAAACTGGTGGAACCATTACAATTCCAATACCTCCCTTGAGTCAAATATTTCCTCAGCAAAAAACCTTGGTTGATCCTTATTCCACGCCGCTCAAGTAAATGATGAGGAATGAGCTTTTATGTCTTTATGTCTCATATTGTTCCATTCGGAAAAGTTGTCCCATTCTGTGGAATCCCAACAAGTTCCTAGAAGTCCATGTTACTTAGCAGGCTCAAGAGCAAGTGGCGAATTTGTACTTGCCAGTTTGGTCACGTTCGCTTCTTCAGTCACCACAAGAGCAAACACACTCTTACTGCTACTTTTTTCCGCATCCTAACTATATTCCATACCCACATCTGACAATCAACGAAGCGAATATCCTTATCAGATTTGCTTCCGAGATTGAACCAGATCATTATATGTTATCCATCTTTGATGGAGACATACAGAGATACTTCAATAAGACTTTCTCATTCCAAGGTCTAAGGTTTTTGAATAAAGATCGCCAAAAGATTACTAGTATTCATCCAAAAATAGACCATAGGAATTCTGGTTCAAACTGAATTTGTATTTAGAGCTAGTTCATTAGAAACTTCGCTTGGCAGACCTGGAACAATGATTGTAAAAGTCAAAACATCGGTAATTGACATCAATTGTAAAATACGGTATTTTTCAGTTAGAACTGTTTTGCAATAACCAAATTTTGTTAATGAAAATACCTCTAGTTAAATTTTATATAAACTCTCACTCGAATATCATCAAAATGAGGCATTTCGATTTAAATCAAGTAAGTACTTTCTTTCACCATGGAAATTGAAAACATGAAACGCGTACAGAATATTAATTCCTTCTCAGCTAAATGTAGAGCAAGTGCCTGAGCATACTTTTAAAAACAAGTATCATCTACATATACAACTCCACTTGAAGCTTAGCTACTTGTTGAATCTTGCCCAAATAAGTGTTGTTTGCACTAGAATGGCATTTCTATCGCAGTTCCCATGATACCCATATTTTTGAAGATTGCAACGGTCATTCATCAGTTTTGGACAAACTAAAGTGCCTAAAATGTTGATTGCGGAACTCCAAACAGAACTTTAGGTGTTTTTCTGATGAATTTTGGCATAGATCATGTCTGAATTACCTTTTCAGTAGTCAGATTTCCATGCCAATTTGAATGGGATTTTGCTAATAATTTCAACCAAAAACCACCACAGGTCCATTAACAATACTTAGGCAACATTTGAGGCACTTTAGTTTGTCCAAAACTGATGGTTGACCGTTGTGACCTTCAAAAATATGTGTATCATGGGAACTGCGAGCTGTTGCCGCATGAAATCCACTAGATGGCGCACTTTATGATCGTACTCTTTTATTACAGTGCTCTAGTTTGCACAATGATATTTCAGTTGAAGGGTCAAGCTCTTTGCTATATTCCCCGGAAATATTTGTTTTTTCACGCAACTTCGACAAGTTTCAGCAGCTAGTGAAGTAGGTAAAATCCCGTCTTCTACGGAATTTTTAGCCTAGTGTTGCTGTGTTGGTCCAATATAAAACCAAGTACAAAGTGGCAACACTCTTGGTCCGATTCCCATCACTATTGCGCACCAACCGCGATCGATCGACATCCAATAATCTAAATATGTTATAACAAAATGTACAAACCTAATGACGTTTATTAAAGGAAGCACAATTTGACAACATTTGAAAATGTTCACCGGTTGGATCAAATTATTTACCAATGTCCAAAAATTAATCCGCAGCTTTTGTGGTTTTGAGATTTTTCTTCGTCTAGAATCCCCGGCCTGAAACACAAGAGCTTAAAACGAATTTTTAGCACGCCCATTGAGCATCCTGCCAAGTCACTATCAGAACATGCAAGACAGGTCTGTCAAATGTCATTCAAAGTGTCGCTTCAATTTTGCGCCAGCAGTGTCTCTCCATGGGCAAAAAAGCCACTCTTGCTTGACTTTGAGGAAGAATTTTCATATTTGATGACTTTGAAAATGTACGTGACGGATGTTTGTGACAATGGCAAGACAAGCTTTCTTTGCCTCTTGGTCTCTTTAAAGTATGGATTTGAGAACAAATGGTCAAGACAAACCCGGGAATTGCACTTCTTTTGATCTTTTCAGGCCGGTTTGTTTTGTGGTGGAACCTCAAAAAGTTTTTGTATTTCCATATTCATTTAAACAAATCTGGTTCAAACGGAACTCATTTGAACCATCGCTTAAAACTTCGACAAAATGCAACGGTTCTTTAACACAACATAAACACGTGTTTGACTTGAACGAAATTCTATGTCAACAATCCAAACTTTGCTAGAATATGGAATTTGGGCCCAATTTGTATGCTGAGGCAAAATTTGACTTTGTTGTCTCACAAGTTTATAATACTTAAATTTTTAAAGTCTACTTACTTACTTTTGTAGGTACAGGAGACGAAGTTCTTTGCAAAATCAAAAGGAACATTGATGATGATCGTCATTCAACAATTTCACAAATTTAAGATATTTAGTCGACCAACGACAGACATTGAGAACCCTTGAAAATAAAAGCTTAAAAAGTGCATTTTGAATTGACATGTTTTCAATAGTTGAAAAAAAGCCTTTCAATGCGTTAAAAACATGGAAAAGAAATTGCTTCGTTGGCATAAGTGACCCGTTAAACCCTTTTGCTTCCGTTTGTTATTTCTTGAATCAGATATTGGCAGTTTCCTTTAGAGCTCTATATTAGAAAGAGTACAATCATATCCAACGCCATCTAGTTGATTTGGGTCGCAACTGCTCGCCGTTCCCAAAACAATGCACAAGTACCCTCTAAGCTGAACAACTTTTCCAAAATATGAGAACAAGGTAGCAACTTTTGAGAAACTAATGGGCCTAGAACCTTAATGAAGGGGTCCAAAATGACCTATTAGTGTGTTTCAAATGATTCAAAGCTGAATTACTTGTAAAATTAGGTTTAAAACCTAAAAGACCAAGAGAAAAATGAATATCTCACCCCTCACTCTGATCAATGCTTTTCAGAGAAAACGTTCGCAATCAGGGCTCCTACCATAAAAAATGTTTCAGTTAGAATATTGATAGAGAGGAGCATGTTGAGTTTTCCTTTCTTTACCTTTCAACCCTGAAATGTTGAGTCAAGTCCTCCTTGTTTGTTCACTGGGCTCAGTGTGGAGAGCGAGAGAGAGCGAGCGAGAGAGAGCAAGCGAGAGAGAGCAAGCGAGAGAGAGCAAGCGAGAGAGAGAAAGCTGGCCCGGCCCAGCAATCCTAGCAGTTCCCTTCTTAACAAGTGCCAGTGGCCAAGCTGGGCAAGCCATCTGAAGCTAGCAAGCATTTGAGTGGACTCCACAGATGGACTCTCCTGCTGGCCACCACCACCTACTACTGTGATCTTGCATGTAGGTGGGCAAGTTTAAATTGCAGTCAGGGGTGAAGTCAAGAGAGGAAGAAAATTCCCTGTGCTCTTTCTCAGCAATGACCATGACAGCCAAGCACAAGAGGGAAGAGAATTCAGCAGCCCTGCGATTTCATTTCCAATCACATAGTTGCCATCACCACTTGCATCAATATGTCCAAGGGGATAGATTTTCATTCTCTTAATGTCTTTTAAAGCTTTAAACCTAATTTTACAGGCAATTTAGCTTTGAATCATTTAAAACACACTAGTAGTTCATTTTGGACCCCTTCATTAAGGTTTTAGGCCCTTTAGTTTCTCAAAAGTTGCTATCTTGGTCTCATAATTTGGAAAACTTGTTCAGCTTAGAGGGTACTTGTGCATCCTTTTGGGAACGGCGAGCAGTTGCGAGCAGAAGGAACTAGATGGCGTTGGATATGATTGTACTCTTTCTAATATAGAGCTCTAGTTTCCTTGATCGAGCGAACTGTATGTTTATGCAATGAGTCTAATTTTGGCACAACCTTGGTCACCCTTGTTTCGGACCAAAACATAGATTTTTCTTATTACACCACATGTATTAAAACGATTTCAGCACAAAAATGCTTTTTGCGCCCAAATCTTTTTCATTTGACGCATCAGCAAGCTAATTTATGATACAGTATTTCTTGGTATACGCTTTTGAGGCGACCTTGTGAAACTAGATCCAATTGGCTCTGGTGTATTTTATGACCACGCGAACGGATCAGAAACAGGGTCTAGGATGCATGATCCATTATAGATCATGTCGGAATGGCTCAAGAAGGCCTCGGAACAAGCTAACTTTTGTGTTTCGATGATGCTTCAGTGAGATATCGGGAAGAGCTCGTAACTTTCGTCAAAACTTTCCGCGGTCGATTCGGTTCCGAAGCAACTAGCGAGAGAGAAAGAAAGAGAAAAAAGAGACGGGTTTTGAAGCGACCCCTCAGAAAGCATGTGGGTTGATCTGTGTACTTTTGGTATTATCCTCTTTTTGCATGTCGAGACGGGGCCCATAAGCTATCTGATCTTGGGGAGATATCAATTTTGTAGATTCAATCAAAGTTCATTCCCCCTTTCTTGTTTAAAAACTATTGCTTGTTTGGCTACAGCAAGGATGGCTCAAGCCAGGATTACTTTCAAAATACACACGGGGTCCGATTAGAGGGCTAACAGAGAAATGACACTCCGAAAATATTCGTGAGTCACCAAGTCTGCACTGTGTGTGCAATGGGATTTGACGTTGAATACGCTAAGTTATGTGATGCACAACCCGAACTTGCGTTTTTAGGGCGTCAGTGGCAAAATATTTCATTCAACTGCTTTGGTTGAACAAGAGCAATGTATGATGAATCAAGTCACTTGACACCCTTGCTGCCGGATCAATGAAGTGTGTTCAAAACAAATCTCCACTGACTGTACTGGAGTGACATTGCTCTGTTAGCCCTCTAGGTCCCATTAGTAGAATAAAAATTCAACGGAACAATATATTTGTTGCCAAAACCTCACATTTTAGTACAATGAGCGCTCTTTTTGTATTTTTCCTCACGCTTTGCATGAATTGTTACAGTCAAACAAGTTGGTCAAATTATGCCATTTCATCAGTCATGCTTTTGCACAAGAATGGCCTTTTTATTCCCGCAGTTTTTTCAAAATTGAGAACACTTGAGGAAACCAATTTTGGTTACCAGTGTGTGGACGTAAAATCGAGTTTTTCTATACTGCAAAAATTGAAAATTACAAAGGTATGTTTGTTTGTTTGTTTGTTTGTTGAGGAGTCAGAACACAGCTTCGCAGCTGCGATCTGATAGAGGCTGTCCGCCATATGGGGATATTGCCGCTCCACTTGGACAAGCTAGCAAGCAAGCATTAATTTTTACCTCACCCTCGGGAATGACCCCAGGTTCGCCCATTTTAAGCCGTCAAGGGCCGTGACTTCTGCATGTAACTTAATACCACAGGTCACTAGGACTCGGCAAGCCCGGGATCGAACCGGGGCTTGCCTAGTATTTGGCATTGAAAGACAGTTCAATGCTAAATTTTGACTCCGAAGAGTTGACTTTGGAAAGTTGTGTGTTGCATTTGAAAGACGGTTTAAATGCTAAATTTTGACTCCGAAGAGTTGAGTTTTGAGGGTGGCAGTCAGCCGGGATCGAACCCCAGCCATCTGCACGACAAACCGACGCAGTACGCACTACGCCATGCCTCACCCCTAATTACAAGGGTAGTTTCACATAATTTTTCATTATGATTGAAACAATTGAGCAACATCTTTTGTTAAAAACATTGACTTGAGGCTCTTGTGAATATATTTTTATGAGACCTCAATACAACACATTGTTGTGTTGACATGAATACTAATTCCAAAAAGTAATTGGTGCCATTGTATAATGGGACAGGGAACAAAGAACTCAAATACTGCACAAGTGCTAAAAGACCTTTCCTTAGGACCCCTAAACAAAGCATTCCTTAGTCCAATGTTATCAAATGAAGATATAATGACTGCCAATAACAATCGCAATCAATCACATCTAAAATAGTGATGACTAGAGCAAGGATTAAACTGTTTTTGGTTGATTTACATTTTTCACGCTTTTCTTATACAACTTAAATTTGACCTAAAACAGGTTGTGGAAAAGGTCTAGGTGAGCGAGCGATGCACAAAATTTCCAATCTAAAAAACGAGAACATATTATTTTGGCAAAACGTGACATTGAGGAAAAAAACTTCCGGGCATTTTTTAACTATATTTTTAGCATCTATTTTTTCTGCCTTAAAGTGATGACACAATGCAAGACAAAAAGCACCAATCTGATTATTTGTTTCAAAAAGTAAATCACAGATAATCATCAAAACAAGTATTTATCGCTTTATCCAAACACTAACTACATTTTTTAACATTACCGTAAAACCGATATATCACTAATTGAAAGCCTATGGATATGCAAAAAGTTTGAAAAAAATACAACCTGAGGTCGGCTTGTTTCTCCATAATGTAACTTTGTAAATGAAATCTATCAAAATTTGTCCTTCTGTATTTTGTAATTTTGTCCGAATAAAAGCAATCTCTAAACATACACTGCACTTACAAACAGATGGATAAGGCCTTTCAGTAAGTAATTTTTTCCCTGATCTCTAACACAAAAGGCCACCTTTTTCCCTCTTTTGGAATGGCTAAGAAACCTGCTCAAATGATCCAGAAGATAAAGTAAAGTAAGGCAAAATGCCGCCTTCTCTTGAGATATTACGTAAATGGATCCATTATACGACTGCAAGTTACCTGTCAAACTATAATGGAAAGGTAACCGTATCTACTAATCTATCTATTCGTGGAAAAAATTAATGAAGGTCCCCGTGGCAATTAATCAGATGAGCGGTTAGCTTGAAAATACTTCGTCTCCCAATGACAGACATGAAAGCTATTTCCGAGTAAAAATTGCCGTTCGCCCTAAAATGAAATGGTTACCGACTCCGAGACGTTTTCTTCCTCATAATTGAACATGGTATTAGATCATAACACACGTTGTGGGATAGCTACTTGGTCCTCAAGGGAGCTTTATGTTCTAAGTCTTGTATTACTTCGAGCGAATGCCGAAGAAAGAAGCCAAGATATATCCAATTAAAAGAGACTCTTTTGACGGGACATATTATGTTAAGAACTATTATTTTAAAGACTTTGCAATCGCATTTTTTAATTTCCCCTGCAATGAGCAATTTCAAGAGATTCGGCAGTTTAGCCACTAGATGGCCTTAATGCAATTCAAAATTCATCGGCGCCCTCTCTTGCTGTAAAAATGAACAACTCGACAACTGAAGAACCAACTGATTGGAGCTCTGAGCTGAGAGAAAAAGTGACAACCCGTGCCATCTGGCGGTAAAACTATATAAGGTGTTTTTGCTGAAATTTTCGGACTTTGTTTGCAAAAACTCCAATTTTTGTTTTTAGGCACAACAATATCGTACCGGAGCTCAAATAGGTTCGAAATTAGGAGAAAAACCTATTTAAAAAATGATTCCAAGGTTTTGGCGCAGGTTAACGACAATGATAGCTCTAAAAGCACTAAAATCTGTCGACGTTGACTATCCCAGTTTTTCCTTCATCTAAGGACGAATTTTCAAGTTTCAATTCATAAAATTTAGATCTTCAAAAAATGCGTGCAATCTTTTTTTCGCAACAGATAACATGGTTGACACTGATTTGTTCTGCCTTTTTGTACTTTCTTTCTTTTTAAAGTAACATCTCTTTACAAGTACTAATTCAAACCCTTTTGTTGAAATATCATCCATAAGACACTGGTAACCTGATACTTTGGTATTTATCCTCTGAATTTTGAGCCTAACTAGATGTCAGCCCAATTTTCGAGCCTGACCAAAATCAGAGGATTGTTACCGTTTTCTTTTTTGCTCTTTGAGCGTCTTTAGCTTGACAGGCGTGGTTGGTATTTTGTAAACGATCCATTTTCTGGCAGGTCCCTAGTTCAGGATAAATAGTGCTCCTTCCTCTTTGATGTTTGAAATTGGACATTCATTCTTAACTCGAGATGTATTTTTGCATCCATTCGTCGACTCTCCCGATTTGTGTTTGTATTTCTGGGTCTCGGCAAACATTACGTGAAGAAAGAGTCAAAAGAATTATTGAAGCAAGAAATCTAAATTTCACAAAAAGGGTGTTAGACATCAAAGAAAGGTTCTGTGAGGAAAATAAGCAAGCTCCACTTCCAATTTTGTTCGATTTTCCTTATGTTTGTAAGTCATCGCTGGACAAAAAGTCAAATAAATCACGTGGGCATTGATGATTGATGAGCTAGCTTCCATGTGCCTAAAAGTGTGTCCAAATTTGAGGGTAATTGTATCTTCCCATCCATTTAAACTTTGCAGAAAGCATAACTAATCCCAATTTATGTATAGGGACCGGAAAAATAATTGCAAAAAGTGACTAAATATCTAATAAATATTTTCTTCAAAAGCCCAAAATATTTGAAAAAAACCGGATATTTAAGAAATAATTTTTTTGACAAGGCCACTTTTTGGTATTTTTGTCTGTGCGCACCGATTTTCTGAATTTGTTTTTGGTGAAATTGATGTATTTGGCCGTTTTTGGGGGCAAACTTGACAAGTAATTGAAACAATACAATTTTCAATTTGCCTCAATAGATCGCGCAGTTTTTTCGGATATTACGATGGTTTTGATTGCGAATGTCTAATCTTAGTACAAATGCCATTTTGTAGAGCTTTTTGTATTTTGGGTTCATTTTGGGAAGGCACTTTTGAGCATTGGTCATTCATTTCTTTTCCTCACTTTAACCCGAAATTTTTTTTTTGACTAGAATATTCGTGAAAGTATTTATTTTTCCCTTGAAACAGCCAAAATATTTGACAAAATCGAGGAAAAGTGGAGAAATATTTTTAAAATATTGTATATTTTAAAAAATATTTCCGGGCCCTATTCATGTATATCATTAGGTGGTATAATATGTACATTTACAAAATACTCTAAATTGGCTTAAATTGTTGGGTACACACGGGACCATTTCATGTTTTGATTGGATTTAAAACTCATTTTCCCCTGGTCTCAATCTCCGAAGCTGCAGAGGATAATAAAATATGGCTTTATGAACTTTGCTCAATCTCTTCAAAAGGACATGATAAGGCAATGAAACAATAAACATTCCCAGTTTTTCACCCAAATTTTTTGGTCACATTCCGGTTTCGCTCAGATGTCTTTTTCTTTCCATCACTACTTCTTTCGCAATTGAGATCTAATGGGAGACTCAGAGAATGAGATGACCAGTCGTTTCAGAGCCCCTTGAAACCAAACTCGTGGCCCCACAAAAACCTCTCAGATTAGACTTTTCGGCGTCCATTCGCGTTCAACCACGCCGATTCTTATTCATCTCCTTAATCAAGTTGAGTGGATCAAATGGCATAAGCAAAGTAAAACCGCACTTGCCGTTCCTTTGAGCCTTGTCAAAATATTCCTCTAGATTTTTTTGATCCTTTCCTCCATCCAACGAGAACAACCCCGCCTAAGGCCTTTTTCCATCCTCACTCTCACTCCTCCTCACTTAAATCTCGTGTCTGCCATGGTAAAATTGAAAGAGGAAATTTCCTCGCATGATTCATTTCGGCCTTCGAAGTTGAGGCTGTCTTGATATTTCTCCCTGATTTTGCAACCCTGTTGCAAAACAGAAGCAAGTTATGAAAATGTAGATGAAGGTCTGGGGACCAAAATGGAACATTCATCTTGTTTGCGAACCAGTGGACCTTTTTATTACCTCAATTTTCTATCAGACCTTTTCGAGTTTTGAAAGGCTTTAAGCATACGATATGTCTGGCTACAAAGTGGAAAATATGATGGTCATCGTCATTTCTGTCAGTTTTCGCCGATATTAATCGACGTTTCCAGGCTTCAGGACAATTTATGGACCGCTTTGGATAATAGGAAAAACACTCCTTTTCAATGGGTTTTCTTCTTCTTTTTTAATGGAGGCTCTGAATGCTAATTTTGGGAAACAAAAGGTATGAACCAATTAGAAACTCGCAGTTGTTTTGAGCCAGGCGTGTTTAAGTATAATTAACCAATTATGCTTTTTTAAATCTAATCTCTCATTAAAGCCTTGCTTGGTATCTTTGCAATTAGAAATTTAAATTAACATGAGACAATATTCTGAGCACACTAATCAGTAGATGAAAGTGAGTATCATATAATCAAGGCTTCTAAGGAACGTTTTTTACTGTTTTCACCGGGAAAATCCTATTCTTTTTGTTTTTGACCCAATATCTACCTACAGCATTTAATTGAGGTGGACAAATCATTTTAATGTTTCAAAGACATTTATTTGAGACCAGGTTTGAGATGAAGAGACCATGCCGCATATGAAATCGAGTTCAGTTAATTTGGTCTACTGTTGGGTCAGAAATCCTTGCTCTGGAAAACCCAAAGGCGAAAGTAGACCCACTAAAATTCCAAAACACTAGTGTACTTCTTTATTTAAACTTGATGTTGAACCAAATTAGTTTGACTTCTCACATTCACAATAATGTGGGACAAAGGAGTGGTAATTTATCTTGGTTAATGCTCATTAAAATGCTGACTTTTCACTCGGGAGTTTTTTCTTTGAAGTTCGTCCATTGTGTTGTTAAAAAGAGCCGCAAATAAGGAAAGCGGATGGGTCCCAAGTGATATTATCCAAGTTGGACAAGTCTGTCACGTAACATCTGCTTTCCTGAAAGTTAATCGTCTTTGTTTGGAACAAAACTTGGTAAAATGAGCGAATAAAAGGACTCCACTGAGTCTCTTTCTCAAACGTGGTAAAAAGCTTTTTTTTCACTGTGGGTCTACTTCATCTATTTAGGAACCGTAGACTTGAGAATGATGGTTTTGTCCTCTCTCTTGGTTCCAGGAAACGTGTTTGTTATCGCTGCCATCATTTTGGAGAGGAATCTGCAGAACGTGGCTAATTACCTCATCTTGAGTCTGGCCGTGGCTGATCTCCTTGTGGCTGTTCTGGTGATGCCCTTGGGCGCTGTCTACGAGGTAAGACTTGGGAGAAGGTTCTCCGAGAATCAGATCAGGGGTCATTATCTCGCGAATTGATCCGCGATCGCCAGATTGTCATAGTGACGGATTTCAGCGGAAACACTAGTATTTGTACGTTAACTCAATGTCTGAATCGATCAGCAAAAATCGGCAAAAATGTTTTTTGCCGTAGTGCCGATTTTGCTTTATCGACGAAAATTCAACGTAAACTGAGGATTATGATTAAAGCTGAGGGAAAAAATAACCTTTGTCGTGGAACAGAAAATCTAGAGGGTTGAACACAGCTTGCTCTCTCTCTTTGCACACGTCAGCTGACGCAAGGACTGTGTCAAAGAAGGACTTGGTAGGAAGGTCATTAATAAAGCCCGGAAAAATAATAGTTTTGTTGTGGAGCAGGAATCCCAGACGTTTCACAGCGTAGTGTCACCTGATGGCTGACGAGCGTGATCGTCAGCTGATCCTATTTCTTGAAACGTCTGCAATTTCCGCTTCACAACAAAAAAAAATATTCCGACCCCTAGTCATTAAGAATTCTAGGATTTCTGGTTTGAATCAAATGATTCCGTTCATCTATTTGAACGAGGGTTGGACCCTACATAATCCATGTTTTGATTTTCGGCTCAATTAAACAACAAAGTCCAAAATTATGCGTCTTTATAGTTAAGGCAAGAGCAGGCAGAAACTGAATGGTTTAACCTCAGATTTCCATGCCAATTTGAAAGGGATTTTACCAATAATTTCAACCAAAAACCACCACAGGTCCATTAACATTACTCAGTCAACATTTGAGACACTTTAGTTTGTCTAAAACTGATGGTTGACCGTTGCAATCTTCAAAGATATGTGTATCATGGGAACTGCGAGCTGTTGCCGCACGAAAACCACTAGATGGCGCACTTTTTGACCGTACTCTGTTATTATAGCTTAACCCCTTGATGTGAAATCATGCAAATAGAGGACTCACAATTTTAATGCCTGCCGGCTCATGTCTGAACTTCAAAGACACATAATTTTTGACTCCATTGCTTGATTGAGCTGAAAATTGGGAGACTAATTGTTGGTCATTCCTGGCACAGCTCTTGATTAACATAATAGAGTCTCGCAAATGGGAGAAAAAATAATCATTACCACCCATGGTATTATTAATTAATAATAAGGTTGTCCATGGCTGAACCTGCACTTACTGAACAAAACTTACTTATTTCCTCGTTCTAAGTTTGAGCAAAAAGATCCAAAATGTTTAATTTGATTAGTGACATTTGTTGGTCGTGTTTCACATATTTAGCCTATCAATAATTTATACTTTCCGGGCATCTTTTATAGCATTCAATATTGAACTTTTGTACTTCCTCGAATCTCAATCAACAATATTAGTCTTCTTCAGTTTAACAAACCTCATTAAACAAATAAGTTTTGAAGTTTGTAAATATTATCTAACTTCCTGAAAAAGACAAAAATAGTCCTGGCAAAGTTTTGTTTTAACCCCGATTTGTGTTGGACGGAAAAAGCTTTCATTTTGGTTTTCGGTTGAACTGGCCAAAGGCAAACGGACGTTTTGTGGAATACAGCTTGAAAATTGTTCATAATCTTGTCACTCGATCTGGAAGGCATATAAGACATGTGCAATGAGTGTGTTTTTGCCTCGATTTGTGGTGCGTTGTCCCAATCGGGAGAAGTTAGTTAGCACCTATGTTTAGGCAGAATTCCAATTTGTGTCAAGTTTGATCAGTTTGATGTTCGAAGAGACCTACGTTAAGAAACCTTAAGACAAGAAATAAGAAAAATATTTAACAAGTTACAAACCGGGGTTATCTTTATTCTGGTCATTGACGGTAACCAGAACAAAAATAGAAACTTTCATCAATTAAGAGACAAAATTGAACTTAAGTGCATCCATCAAACTGAGCCAAGAGCATCAAAATAGCGAAACTTTCCTTCTTTACCTATCTAACCTATCTAAAAAAGGGTTTTTTAAAGTTAATTGTACTTGCTTACCCTTTTTTCTCAGCCTTACAACACAGACTTCGCCAAAATAGTGCGCCCTGTAAAGAAAGATAAGCAAAATTCTAAAAACCTATTGTTTAAAATTGATTTTTTTGTCACAAACAAATTCCTTAGGCTATTACAATCAACATTAGCAAAGGAAAATGCCATGAGGGTGTTTGTATTTGTTTGATTGTCAACCCTAACCCAGGAAATCATGTTCGTGACATCGATTGGCTTTTGAGTAGTTTGTGTCGACGTTGTCTGCTTATCGTAGCTAGAAATGAATACTCTGGGGTTTGCTAAGTGGTTTAACTTATTAGGTCATTGTGCTTAAAAACTGAAAGCTAAAAGGAGCTTATCGTACCAAGATGAGCTAGAAAATCTCACTTAATGAGCTCCCTAAAAGCTCTTTCGCACTTTCGAACCTCCAGTCTTTCTCTTGTGCACTTCAATTTGGAAAAATATATGCTGTCCTCCACAGAGGTTTTCAACTTGATATATGTCAAGTCAAACTCAAAGCATTTTCCGGGTTCAATTATCCATTCAAGGGTGATCTGATCGGCTTTTTGTCTCTAGGAGTCGAAATATCAGAGATACGCAAAAACTTATGGTAATCATATACAATTCTTATGAATTTTTCTTGGGTTAGTTTTTCCTTTATCGATTTGCAAATATCGTCAAAGAAAAAAAGAGCTTTACAATCCTTGATGTCCTCAAAATGGCAACTAATACTTTTGAACATCCATCATAAAGCAGAAACTGCTGAAAAATCTAAAATACTTCTCCACGCGGACAGTGAGTAAACATCAGCTGGACCTGTTTGTTTACCCCTTAGCTCGGTCGTGGCCTCTGGTGACTCATCGTATCTTCTTCTCGATCGTTTGTCGCGAAGTAACAGACCGTTCGAAATTTTCGATCGAGCGCAGATTAGAAAACAACAGATGCACCACAAAAGGGCGGCGCAAGACTGTACAGAGTACTACCTCAAGAGTCCTTTAAGCGCAACCACTAAAATATAAAGCATGTGCAACCTTTGAGCTTTGTGTTACAAAATTTCTGGTTTTACGGGTCTAGTGGTTTTAAAGAAGTTCAAAAATGGGTCAAACTTTTGTGTCAGGGTTATTTGGGAGCTGTATTACTAAACTGACTCCCCAGTCCTCTGTACTGTGACCTCTCAGTCAGCTGTTCGTTAAAGGACCGTTATGCTCAGCTTAGACATTACTGATATGTTTCAAGTTGGATTTTTGGCCGAGTTTTGCCATTTTGGCTTTTAGGGTCAAAGATCTGACCTCAACTAAACTTTTCAACCAGCAATAGACCTTATCTGCCATAAAATATGGCAGCACTGACAACTCGAAATCCATTTTTATAACTATGGATGAAACTCGAAATCGAACAAATTCGAGTGTTGCCAAATTGGTCTCTGTTTAGGTCTTTTCAAAAAGTTCAATACAACCTGCCCTTTTTAACAACGAAAAGCTTAAGAGTCAAAACTGGCAGCACTCCTGGTTCGAAACACATCACTATTAGACAATGCTCAAGGCCACAGATCATATGAGGACTGAATTATTGTCGGCGAGAGAAAAGTGATACTTTTTGGCCCAGCTGCGCTAGCTTCATAGATCTCGGGGCGACCGTGTGCTTAAAAGTAACGACGCTCCATCGCGTGGAGAACTAAGTACGTAGGGTACGCCGAGTTTGTTTAAGATTTGGCCACTCTGGCAATTTTTTGAAAAGTTCTTTATTCCCCCATTTCAAGGTGTAGTACATGCCCCAGCTGATGAAGCAAAGGTGTCCTCGTTTTTCTCGCACGAAGCAATGTCTAGCCATGATATGGTCTGTGCTCAAGGCGCACTGTGCCTGCACTGAAGAAGAGACAAAATTTCGGATGATTAAAAAACCGTGCAAAATACATTATGGTGAACTAATCTATTTGTGTCATAATGCTTTAGCTACATCAATTTGTACATTTGGTAACATGGTTGGCATATTTACATGAAATATTACTCTTCCCAAGTGCATGCACAGTGCGGAATGATGTCTACATTTCAGCTCTATGGAAACCACCGATATGAGACACGATGCTAGAGTTGGACTTTGTTCACATCCCTAAAAGTACGCGTCATCAGTTAGGCTTTTTTACTCGGAAATGGTGAAAGCCAGACATGGAACCCTTTTGTCCTGCTAAATACCAATCATTCGGCTCTCTCTCGAAGATTAGATTGCTCCATGGAATTGAGCAAGCAGATGTTTCGTCATTTGGTCTTTGCGGGTCTTTCCGTAATCAACTGATGGATCTCAGCCGTGAATAGACGCTGATTTCTTTTGGCCAGGCTTTTACAC
Source organism: Tigriopus japonicus (assembly GCA_010645155.1). Lineage (NCBI taxonomy): Eukaryota > Metazoa > Arthropoda > Copepoda > Harpacticoida > Harpacticidae > Tigriopus > Tigriopus japonicus. The sequence goes on along the minus strand of CM021317.1, from coordinate 1,566,410 downwards.
TACAACCAATTCACTTTGTCTCTGATCAGATCAAAAGAATTGACATTTCCGATAAAAAAGGGGCAGAGATAAAGAACAGGAAAAAGCTTGGAAACTAACTGTGTTTTTCGGTATCGTTTCATCAGCTGCTCATCTTGAAATCAAAGGCAACTTGGATTGAATCATACCAAACTGCCCTTGTTCGATTGTCGTGTTGAAAGAAAAGGCCAAATATATATTGTAGAACCTGGTTCGTTAACCAAAAAAGATTGATTCAATCCTTGTCTAGGACGCATTTGGATGTATACTCGTATGTACTACATGGATAGTTGGTGAATGGAAGACTCCTCGCCTCAATCGTACCACCCAAGATTAGATTGGGAGTGTAAGATTGCTCAAACTTGCTGAGGGCTCAAATCAGGTCTGGCGTTTCGTTTGGAGAGAGGCGAGAGAAAAGAAAAGGGATCTCTCGTCCTCACACTAATCAGACTTGTATCAGGTCAATTACCAGAAACGTGGCCCTTCTCCATTAACAACCATCGAACATTCCCAATCTACCACGTCGATCCGAGTGAGGCAACCACTTAATTGTGTCCCAGGGATCTATAACATGGGACTACGTCAATGCGATAATGAGAGCTCGGATCAGGCCTGTTTTTCTATCCCCCAAGATACATGTATATCACACCAACAACAATCTCGGAATTATACAAAGTGTGCATATACGATACAATATTAATGGGAGGGGGTTTCTTCCTTGGCACAAAAGAGCTTTATTTCATAGACATGGTAGGCACATAATGTTTGATTTTACGTTAAGACTTTGTAGGATCAGAAAGGTGAAAAGTTTGATCAAGAAGCACTGCATTGTTGGAGTGGGAGGCTAACGGTGAGAATTATGATTTCCAAAAAAAAAATCTTTATTGCGTTTTATTGCAAACCAGGCATTGCTTGTATTCAGTAGACGACGTATTTCAATTTTCAGCTCGATCGAATGGCGGAGTGAAAAGTTATGCCTTCTCAAACTTATGTACTGAAGAGAGCATAGAATGAATGAATTCGCCCTTTTGTGGTAAAATAATTACTAGAAAAGGGCTAGTTCATTCATTCTCGGTAGGATTTGCACTGAACTTTGAGAAAGCATGACTTTTTCCGACGTTCGACAGAGCTGAAAATCTAAATTTAAATCTAGGTCAACCAAGACACGGTCTCATTTGTTGAAGTACGTGATTGCTTTATTCCTACAAGAGATCATGCTTCTTATCGTTAGCCTTCCAGTCCAGTGAAATTGCGTGGTTCTTGGTTTGATTCTTCACCTTAATTCTAGAGTAAATGGCAGGAGAGAGGAATATGGACCGGCCATTGTTGTCAAATTACCTGCCATTTGATGCTCGTACTCGTAAAGAAGTTAGAAGAAAAAGCAAATATTTCCGAAAAATATCGTAAAATCTTACCCTTGCAAGTGTATGGATCACGAAACAAAGTGAAAAAAGTGAACAAGGCTAGGTTACTTGGCCACGTTTTAGCAAATTGCTATTATTGTCGATATGTCTCGAGTTCGATTTTTGTCCAAGTGTTTAGAGCAGGGGTCGGCAACCACTTTTGGGATCAAAATGGATGAGTGTAATCGAACAAATTCAGCTGAAGATTCTGGGGCCAAAATGGCTAGGGATGCGTCAGAGACAAAACGAACCCTCCAAAAAACTTAATGAAAATTTTCGAGCCCGACTTGCATTCTTCGTTTTGACAATCAATCAAAACAAGAAGTTTTCCCTTGCATAGCAAACTTAAACTTTGAAATGCGTGAGCCTAGTTCTGATTAATCTGTAGCCAATTTGACCCCCAAATCCCCAGCTGAATTTATTGGACTACACTCATCTATTTGATTACATGTTGTCAGGGGCCCATTAAACAAACGTTCAGGGGCCCACAAATTATCGATCAAAGAGCTTTGGGCCCACGACTACAGTATTATGGATGTCTTGCGGGCCCACTATTTGGACTTACCCATTGCTTCTGTCCCCATCAAAGACCATCCTTGGGCCCACATACGGGCCATAGTCCACCGGTTGTCGACCCCTGGTTTAGAGGCTAGTTTTTTAGACGCAAAAAACGGTCTTAAGATCGTACTGCGACTTGGTAAGCTGGTTAGTAAGTACGATCTTAAGGTCGTGCTTTGCGTCTAAAAAACTAGCCTTAGGTCTCTGAGTCAGAAAGAGTCAAAAGTGTTGGCACCGAAAACTCGAAACACTTCAGTAGCTAACACTGAATCACCCTTCTTGCCTGCTTTGAAATTGCATTGCTGGGTTGCTCTGGCATTTCCCCTCAATGGAAATAACAAGGGACTAGAAGGAAGTGTGAATTTTTATTATGATTGCTTTTCCTAAGATTAGGAGATAATTGAAAAGGAAACTTGAAATATATGATGCAGACGTTTTCCAAAGATTAGCGCCCTTTCTTCAAAAAAGGAATAAAATGTAATTGAAATAACGTCCAAGTCATAGATTTGCACTCCATGACACCAAGTTTTCATGAATCTGAAATTATAATTTCTGGGTTTTGACTCTTGATGTTTCAAAGATCAAACCGTGAAGTTCGTGAGAAACCTTGGGAAAGCACTTTGAGTGATTGAAATCAAATATAAGATGGATTCATGATTGATTAGATATTTGTTCGGCCAGGAGAAATTGTCTTTATCAAGCCTATGGTATCTTAAGAGCATTTTGATGTGATTTAGTAAACCCTCCTAGAAGTTTGGATCTATTTCAAAATTTAAAATCCAATTGATGACTCGTCACTTTTTGTCGCAGACTAAAAATTTGTACCTCGGATTATTCACTCTCATTCTTTTCTTCTGCTAAACGAAAAGTGCTTTGAACATTCAAAAGAAAATTCCATGTGAATTGCAGAGAAAGAGAACGTGAATCATTCATTCTTTGATTGAAACAGGAAATCTTTTAACCCAATCTATTAATGTTTAACTTTTTTTTTGAGTCTCAGAAGTGAGAGAAATAGAAAACAAGTTTCTTCCAACCGGATACATTTCAAACGTTTTTCGTTTTTATTTCCGGGAAATCGTGATTTGTGTGGGAATATTGAATTGATCGCGACAGAAGATAAGGCCAAAGAATGTATTATGGAAACCACTATCGAAGCACGTGAACAATAAACCCGAACAGTATTTACACTCACGTACATACTTGAGTAAAGAGAGCTCTTTGTTGTCTGACTCGTGAACTCCCAAAAGAATGAACTGTTACGTTGTAAAGTTTTACTATGTCACCCCAAATTCCGTTCTTAAACTCACGTAAAGAGTCAATACAGCTTTTGGCCTTTTACAATAGAGGCTCTATACATTGTGGTACGGACGCATTGTGGAAGTATTTCAATACAAAATTGAAGTAAAGTAGTGGAACAATTAAATCTTGAAATACCTCGTATTATCAAACAAACTCGCCCTTCATAAAACTTCATAAAACTAATGTTTTGTTTCGAGTTTTCAGTGCTGCCATTTTTGACTCCGGGTTGATGTCACTTCCTTTTTAAAAACTCTGCGTGTGGTAAGATTTTTGACCCAAAAACCTAAACATGGCCAATGTCACAACAATGCACAGTTCACTTAACAGAGAGTAAAACATTAACAGAGAAAAATGTTCTATTTTATTGTAAAGCAAAAAAGAACAGATTGACGATCAAAAATGACACATGACACATGGATCAACAAATAATCGATTCGAAATGAAAATCATATTTAAAAAATTAGGGCCTTGATGCAAAAATAGGCCGCATGTTAACGCACTTAATTCAAAAGCGAGAGCACACCAAAATCAAGTCAGATTAACCGGCCCAGACTCTTGTGTTTGAAACGCAGCAGCTAGGGAGAGTATATACTCAACGAATGCTGATTTGACTTGATTTTGGTATACTCTCGCTTTTGAATTAAGTGCGTTAACATGCGGCCTAATGAATGTTTTTTGACATTATGTCATTTCTGATAGCTCAAGTGTGAATTGTTAATTATCTGAAGATTGCATGGAGACAACATTATGTTTTTGTTGTTGGTGAGTGGAGTTTACAGAACTACTCAAGCAATTTAAAACGCTCATGCAACCTTGTTTCATCGTTCATGTGAAGTTGATGCGATTTTTAGGGCGAGAAATGTCTTTTTGATAATTTTATGTGTGCTTTACATTCTTGACTATCTTAATAAATACCAAAACTATTTGAGTTGGGAACCCTAATATTGAGACATGGTAAAGCAACGTACACGCACCATGCGTGCAGCCTTACTCAAAGAACTGTGGCACAAAGTTCCCATGGGACTCACCAAAGACTGGTATTTGATTGAGTCCATATCATGCATCAAGAGGACTCATATGTGAGGACAAAAGGCAATAACTGCAGAATCAAACACTATGGTTGATGAGCTAATCCTGACGTATTAATATGGCAAAGCTAACTTCCAATGGTGCCCACGAAAGAGCCATGGCGTAATTGCCTATCTCAACCCGAAAAGTTTTTGTATAACATTGTCAACTTCGCAATTTCATGCGTTATTGATAAATTAGTAAATATTTTGAGAAGGCGAGCATACTTGTCCCTCGATAACCCAAGAAAACCAAAGATTTTCAGAGGTGCAAAATCCTTGGGTCTATTTCAACTCGCTCAGCATTAGCTCGCACATAAAGGCAATTAAAAAATAGCTCAAGCATAGAAGATTCAAGCTAATTTGACGGTCGCTTCAACTTACTGTTGGTATATTAGCTACATTTAAGATGTTGACGCCATGGTGAAGGAATAGGGCCTTTAAGACCAATCACTGAAGTAACCTCTAAGCATGGTTAAACAAATTTTCTGTTCTAATGTGATCTGTGGGCCCGGAAAAATACTTTTATTTTGCTGTGGAGCAAAAATCGCAGACGTTTTACATCGTAGGGTCAGCTGATGGTTATCTTCAGCTGACCATACTCACAGACTGCTCGAAACGTCTGAGATTTTTGCTCCACAGCAAAATAAAATAATTTTCCGGGGCCTGGGCTGATCTGTATTCTAGGTGTTTATCTTAAAATCGTTAAAATTGAAAGTTAGTCACCTAAAGTTTTAACTAAACACAATGTCGGTTAAAGCAATTTCAAATCTTATTGATATTAATCAGAGCAAAATTCATTTTATTTCATTTCTTCACTCTCCAAATGCTAGTGATGGTGTTCGAGTTGAGAGTGTTGCCATTTTTGACTCAAAGTTAAATTGCTATTCAAAAGGGCAGATTGTTTTGAACTTTTTGACAAAAGACCTAAACAAGGACCACTTTTGTCAAAATCGAGTTCAAGTTCTTTAACTAGTTATTACTGATGGACTTCAAGTTGATGCCATATTTTACTGATTGATAGTCCTTTTGAGAAATCTAGTTATGGGAAGGTTTTTGATTTTAGTAAAAGCATGTAAGTATAAAAAGAATGTTGGAAAAGGTGCTTTCACATAACATGTTATGTTACAAAAGCCTCTCATTAAATGTTTTTTTTTTGGCTAGTGTTTCGACTCTGTCCTTGAACTCCTCAGTTGTTTGACTTTCGCATGAAAAGTTTTCAAATCATTTTGAAATTGACTTGACCCCTCTTCATTCAATCTCTTGAGCAAACATCATTTTTATCCGGCGGTTCTCTGAAGTATTGCACAAAAAAGAAATGCAAGCTTACGATAGTTTCATAGATTAGGGGCAGAAATTTCCTTGCCCATTGGACTCACACACACACACATTAAAAGGCTTCATTTTTTGAAGGATATGTTAACCTTAAAAATGGTCCTCGTCGATCAAATTATTCTGGTTTCGAATTTCATAATGTTCCTTTCAAGTTTTGATACGAAATCAACAAATATTCATGCACATTTTTTCTGTGAAACTTTTCAAACATATGGAAACTTTTTTAAATTTAGATCGTTTGGCTGTAATTTGCATCACATTTGTAATCATGAGGCATATAGATATCGGATTAACCGGGAAGAATGTACTTATCAGTTGGAACAGATCAATGGTTCCATCTTTTGATGTAGATCTCTTTTTTTGTGGCGGCGGTCATTGTTTTATCTTCTCGTCTCCTCCTCCTCCTTCAATGTCCATGTTGATAAAGATCTGATTATCAAGAAAAGGTGAGATCCAAGCTAACAAGACTAGAAGCTGGCCTTCGTTCCCTTTAAGGCTGAGTGGTCCCTGTTCCACTGAAGGAACACTACTTGACCTGAGGATCCCAAGGAGATTAAGTCTGAATGAGGATGAGGGTCTTTGCCTTCAAAGTGCGATGTCATCAACCCAAAAGATCCTATCTCTATCATTGCATTCATACCCAGAGAGTGGTTCCCTAAATATCGTCGTTGCTATAACGTGGGATCGATGAATCTTGAACGAGTTGATATTACAGTCCTCATTTACGTAGCACCCCTCATTGGTATCAAGAAAAGGGCCAAGGATTTAAAAAGACGTAAAGAATGGAAGGACACCAGAATTTGATGGAGATAATGAGTTCTTTTATGCAAGGAAGTCAGTTCTAAAAAAGATTGCTTCAGTAAACCTGTTTTGAGGTCGTTTGCCCAGAGGGCGCAAGTTGCTGACAAGCTCACCAGGGTTCCCAATATGAGGTATATGGGAGCATTTTTCTACGTCCTAAAACTTTAAAAACATTTTGTGAGACACTTTTAGTAGCTTTGATCTTCATTTTAAATTGAATTTCATTGTTCTACTGTAGCTTGTAAAATGATATTGTTTTTGGAGCTGTATGATACTCGGGGTCGACTTTAACAAAACACTTCGAGGTTTTTGGTATTAATAAAATCAACCCAGACTTCAGTGACTAAATCATTTTCTTACAACTTGAGAGCATTTTACCCATCAGTTCACTTGGATACAATAGATAAGTGGTTGTCAAAACAGAAAGGTAATCAAGTACGTATGTCGAAAATGGAAAGAAAACATCAAACCTCTTAATTGGGTTTTGTTTTTGCCAAATTGTCAATTTTCCAATCTAGCTTCTTCCCAATCTAAAAGCTTTTGACGTATATTAGAAAAAAGCACCTTCAAGGACATGTCCCTTCCTATGAGGCTCCAGGTTCTATGCAGGGATGGACCCAAAATCATTTTACCGAAATCGTTGCAAAAAACTCTTGTAGCAATAACCATATTTCTTGATTCTGGTTTGCATCTAACAATACTTTTTATAGTAATGCCACATTCAAAGCTAAATAATTTGTCTCTTTAAGATTCATCCTTTCGATCGTGAGTGTTTAGCTCTTTCTTGTTCCAGTTATCACCATATTTAAAAGAAAACATTATTTCCTGAGAGAAACATGAGAGAAAAATATGTTCTTTAAAGTTCTTGTTGCGAACTTACTTGAAATTTATCTAACTAGCATGGTAAAGTGAGAGACAGAAGAGTCGATTTATCTTTTAACTTTGATATCACCAAACTCGTAGCAATTTTCAACTACAGGGTCTTCCATTCTTTGGCATATACCGGGTGTGGTGAAAAAATATTTAGACATTCAATCTGAAAGTTCATCAACATATACTTGGGCAACTAGCGGTACTACACAATCAAAATATAAATGAGAGTCCAAACAGACTTGTCAGCCTTCCTTCACTGCTTTACAATCTCTGCCAGGCTCTTGCCAGCATTCAAAGAGTGGGGATCAAAATATAGGCCACATTTGGATAACAGCTCTCTGATATTGGGACACACGAAAAGCTTTCGCTTTTAGTTTGTTGGGTTTGTTTTGTTTCCTTTAGAATTTGACAGTATTTTTTCACGTGGGGTTACACAACCTTGATTTATTTTGCAAAAAGAGTGTTATCATTTTTTCGTTGCACCCGGTATGAACGATGCCAAACTTTTTAAACTGACGATTACGACTCAAACTTAAGTAGTTTTGGCATTCGATTTTCAACCCTGAACAATTGCAAAATTTCTACCCTAAGTATTCCTGCCGTCCAGTACAGGAAAGCTTTTTTCTCATAACGTTCAAATGAAATTTCGATGATCGGCTAATTGCCAGACCCACAGACCATAAAATGGCCATTTATATAATTTGTGGGCAGACCTAGAGGTCTAACACAGAAATGACACTCCAAAAATATTCATGAGTCACCAAGCCTATGCTGTGTGTGCAATGGGATTTGACGTTGAACACGCTAAGTTATGTGATTCACAACCTGAACTTGCATTTTTAGGGAGTCAGTGGCAAAATTGCTCATTCAACTGCTTGGGTCAAACAAGAGCAATGTATGATGAATCAAGTCATTTGACACCCTCACTGCCGGATCAATGAAGTGTGTTCAAAACAAATCTCCACTGACTGTATTGGAGTGACATTCCTCTGTTAGCCCTCTAGGCAGACCTAGTAAGGCAACCTATTGTGAAAATGATTGGTGATTGGATTGTTTCATCACTACTTTCCAGTTTCATCTGATACTTCTTCTTACACGTTTTGCTCATTTTCCATGTACTCATGTCATATCATCAATAATCAGAATCTTCACCCGTGTCCCGAAATCGATCAGGTGGTAAGGTTAGCTCCTATGTGATTTTCAAAGACCTTTTGTAATTCTTTACAATGCGAAACCTGTGGTAAAGTAAGGCTTGACCTTTGCTTAAACTACTCCTAACTCCGATTTAGAAGGCTTTGCCATCAAGTAAGTTTCTTGCTGACTTTTTGGTTAAGGTAAAGTTTGGAACAGGGAGCCAGTTTTCGTAACTTGATAGAATAACAAAGCAATGAAATTACATTGATATTTGGGTAAACGAAGGCTTGGTTAAAAACGGCATTTTAATTCCAAAATACTGTTTTGGACTTAAATTGCATGGGTGTGTAATTCAGTTCAATAAGATGTTGGTTGTTTTGTAATTTATGTGACATTAAAAGAAGTTCAAATGGTTTTCTAAAGAGTGGAAACTCAAATTTTATATCTGGAGCCTCGAAAAGTTTCTGCCTCGGTCCTTTTTCTTGTCTTTTATTTCCGTTGCTGAAGTTTAAGCGGAAAGTGAGTTCTAAGAGGGTTTGGATGGTGGCATTTTCCACTTTTTTCTTCCCCGAAGTCAGTTCTTCTGCTTTTATGAACAATCAGACATTTTATCCTTCCAGTTTCCCGGTTTGGACACAATTGAGCCTCTTTTCACGCTAAATTGATCTTCAATGAAAGCCAAACTCGAGTTCCAAGGTATCTTGGGAGATCGTATGGGAAAAAATAGTGAAACAAAAGTGGTGTCATCCTAGTGAATGAACGCGCTACATAAAAAGACTTTTAAGAGTAAAATTTGGAAAACATGACATTGGAGCTATCTAGACTTTGTTAAACTTAGCTGCTCAAGTCGATATTCGAGATAAAACGAAGAACCCATTCTGTTATTTTTTTTCGTAAAAAATTGACTCGATGACTTTTGATGTTGATTATATTTTTTTAAGGAGTCCACAGATCGGACCAGGATTTTCCGGCTTCAGACTGTAGCCAGATCGAAGAATTAATTCAATACCCGGAATTGATTTGTCTCTGACTTAAAAAAAAATGTACCGATCAAGATCAGATCAGTTCAAATCTGCGTAGGATTGTACCATTCAACTCCGAGTAGATCTATCCATGGGCCACGGAACTTCTGGACGGCTGACGCTCACGCAACCTTAAACCTAGACGTCATACCCTGCACACAGTACATAGATTCTCAATAAAGTTCGAATTTGCTTCTTGTGTCCCTTTCGATAAAATCTGCTTGGATCAATGATATGTAATAAGAATAAAACTGTAGGATAGAGTTTTAATCATTTTTATATTTGAAGAGAAGATTACAAATGGTTGTGAAGTAAAAATAAAAGAAGTTTAGCTGTCAGATTGCAATTTTTTGCATTTCCTTTGTCCAGGATCTTCTTTCTCACTTTTCTTGGCCTCTCGTTTACGGGACTTGTGAATTTCACTATTCCTCATTTCAATGAAATTTTTCATCATCACATGGAAGAATTTTCGTAAGATGAGAGGCACGAACGACCAAAATGTTTTGCAACATTCTTCACAATTAAGACTGAACAAATCATTAAGGTGTGTGCTTCTCATAGCCTTGATGTTGAAGATGCTCATAAATACATCCAATTGATATTGACATGACAGGAAGACACGTTCAGTGTCTTTAGTTTTAAAGATGTCTTTGTGTAACTTGAAGGCGGTAAGGCAGCACAAATATAACAAATCAGATGGGGTCATTAACCCCCCTCTATTCACAAGGTCAAGAAACTGCTTTCCCTCTGTTCCAACTTGGAAGCTAGAGGTGGAAAAATCCACTTCTGGAGAGGCTCGGCTCGCAATTAGGAGATTTGGACATCCTTCACACTTCACATTTTTCATAGCACCACGAGCAATATAACCAGCAACATAAAATATTGCTCCAAGCTCGTCTTTGTAATCCGAAGGGTTCATGTTGGTCTCATTGGAAATGGATTCACACAGCTTTTCGGCTGTTTGTTGAATTCTGTGTGCATCTTTTGTCGAACTCATAACCGACCATACATCCTCCACATTCAAAGAAACCCACTTAATCAAAGCCTGAATTCGGATCTTCTTCTCAGCTTCGAAAAATTGTCGCACGGACAAAAAGTAGTTGGCACCTGCCAACTGACGAAACCAGCCAAACCGACTTTCCAGAGGATCAGTTGAGATTTTACCCAGCAGCACGTAATCAAGTCGATTTGTATCTAACAAATACACGGCAAGATCACTGAGGCCTAAGCAGGTTTGCTTTAGGGCAAGGAATGTCTCTTTTGTTAAACCCTTTAGATCTTCTTGGGCACATAACTCTTCCCAAGCACAAATCCAGTCATAAAATTCACGGAGAAACACAACTTGAGAGAGGTCATTCTTGTCAATACTTTTTCTGGACTGATCTCTTTTTTGTTGCGCATGGGAGCTCGATTTGCAATTCACAGTGTTCCAGAATCTTCGGATGAGTGCCAAGAAGTTTGCCGTTTCTTCCCATTTCCAATTAACATTTGAAAATTGTCTTAATCCGGCAATGGTTGACTCATGGAAAAAGGAATCAGCTAGTATAACTTTGGTCCTCTCAATGGGCTTTGGATTCAAAACTTTGTCGTTCAGCTTATGGGCATAACGAACAGGATTGCCCAACTCTTGATTGTAGAGGGCCTGAACGTGGCTTTTACTTGCAGACACTTTTTTATTTTGGAAGTCTGGGCACTTAAAGTCTTTCTTGTTTAGAAGATTATTATAGCAGTTCTTGAAGACGTGCACAGAATCAAAGAGCAAGTATATGCGAGAGTCTGGCTTGTTCGGATTCAAAATGTAGGGTCTCAAAGACTCTCCAGACAGTTCTTCAGCAAAAAACTTGCGATTGGCGGAGTAGGCATCAGCAATGGCGACAACAGGATCAAATCCAATCTCTGTTACAGTTTTCAGAACCACGTAAAACCATTTCTTGATTATCTTTGAATCAATCTTAGTCAAAGGAACCATTGCCACTGTATCACAATATCGTCCACCCACACTCTTAATCATGAAACACAACAGAGTTTTTGCAGCTTCGAGATTTTCTAAGCCCATGATTCGACCGTTCACAAGTTCTACTTTTTTGGCGCAATATACTTCATCAAATAGGATGGATACAACCTTTTCACGGTCAGAAAGGTCTGTAAAAAAACGAGAAAAATCCTATTGGAGCATGTTGTTCATTTTAGGAATATTGATTGAAATATATACCTGCAATTCTTGCTCGGAGGTATTTGATGGTGCTGTCGGGTAATCCTGAATCAACATTCACAGCACTTGTGTAGGACTTCAGATGTCGGCTAGAGGGTAAGCAAAGTAGTCCTTCTGATACTATTTGCTTGTACAAGGCCGGAGATATATTTTCCCACAGAATTGATGTTGCAATCAAAGATGGAGAGTATCTTCGTGTGAATGGCTTTGTTGTCAGGAGATTGAGTTGTTCCGAAAGGAATACAATGCGATCACTTTCCTCCTTTGTCATCTTGTTAATGCACTGGCGGAGGTTCTTCACACAACTTTGAATTATTTGAGATGGTTCAGCTTCTTCATTTTGTTCAATTTTGCTCTTTAGAAATGCTATTATATTCAAAATCTCGGACTTTCTTGTAATTTTGTTCACTGGCAGGATGTGCGAAATGAAAGAAGTTTTGAATTCCAAGTCACCAATCCATAAACGACATTCCAGCTCAGAGTTAATGACAAGACTGAAGGCCAAGAAAGGTCTACCTAAAATAGAAGAGAAATGAAGTGTTACTCTCTTTTATTTTATTTTTTTGTGCCCTCATGTGTTCAGACAAATTGAAAATACGTTAGTCACAGATTTCCTAAAATCATGCTAAAACGTGTTTTCTTTTTGCAAAATGCAATTTCAACCTCGGAATAAGAGATGAGGTTTTATTGACAAACCCAAACCTACTTATTCAAATCACATGAACCCAAAGTGATCAAACACGCCACCAAATGGCTCCGGACAAAATATAAAACATCACTTTAGAATCATGGTAGTCGTGGTAAAATTTGAGTTGTTTTTTTTGCTTGAATGTGTTCCCAAACCAATCCCTTTTCTCCAAAATCAAGGAAAATTTAATCCCCGTTATTCAATAACTTTTTACAATGATTTCAAGCGAGGTAGAGCCCTGCTTAAAGAGAACGCCGGACATCAAAGTAACAATTGCTGTTCCGCCGATGAGTTATCTCTTCTTTGGCTTTACATTGCATCCTTGACATTCTGGCAGCTAGTGGGGGCACATTAGACCTTGAACCATGCCAAAACCGAGGCTCCTAAAATATTTAGGTTCAAAGTATGATTACGACAACTTTCGTGTCAACGTGTAGCCACAAAGCGATTTTATACTTTTTAAGGCCACAAATGGACCACGTAAAGGCAAATAACTCCAAATAATTCAGGAGCTCAGCAACATCATTTCAGTTCAAAAGGCATCTAAATGAGCTCTAAGTATGTATTGACTATGTTTTTAGAAAGTACTTAGTTTAGTAGATTTCATCCACCCCTAACTTGGAAAAGTGCAGTAAATTAAAATTGTCTCCAGAGTCGGAAACATACATCATTGTGTTTGGATATTTCCATACAAACTAAATAGGCGTTCTCAGGTATTGTGCACACTCACCGAATTCATTAACTGATGGATAAATAAACTGGGCCAGTTCATTTACCAAAATCATAAGTACACCTTGAGGAATGCAAGTTCGATCGATGTTTTGTACGTCTTCCAATTGATCCACTCGGTCTGCTTTTAGCAAACGACAATTCGTTTCATTGATCCGAGCATTTTCTTTTGCAATTCTTCGGGACGCACTTGAAGTATCCGGTCTGGCTAATGGTCCCGATTTGGACAGGTAAGCTGGAGTTCCAACACTTTTGAACACTGTGGGAATGGCGTTCGGTTTGAGACGACTACGAATCAGCTTTTGAGCCGAATTTTTCCTTTCGACTTCAAAACAATCATTTGTGAAGTGGAGAGAGCAGACCACTGCATTCTTAAAATTTACTTCACAACCACCTAGAAAGCACAGAGAGTCAGTCAGTCATACGAGTTCATACAAAAAATATCAATGTTTTAACAAATGATCTCACCCACGGGTCGGCAACCACTTGTGGGTCAAGGCCCACCAAGTTGGTCTGGGGCCCACCAAACAAATGCTGGAAGGTTCATGGGCCCACAATTCAATAATCAAAGAGCTTTGAGGCCACGAGTATGTGCTACGAATGGCTCCTGGGCCCACTATTTTAGACTACCCCTATAGCTCCTAGGCCCACCAACAACCCCCCTGGGCCCACCAGTTGCCGACCCCTGATCTAACCCGTCTCTTAATCTCCACGTAATGCAACTAAGCATAATTCGCGTGCCCTTTCTGAAAGATGTTTGGAGGCTAGTCCTTAAAGGGCGTTAATTAAAAACTACAAACAGGATGATGCACTTTCTTAACAACACATGCCATAGTATATCTGTCGAGAGGGGAAGTGGGTATGAGTCTATATGCACTGGTGGTGAAATAGATCGATTGGAAATAGGAGTTGTACGTAGAATGCTATTATGATAGCGAAGATATGAAATAGGAGTGAATAATATACTAGATCATTTCTAGTGAAACTTAGTCCAATAAGTGTTTCGTTCTTTTTCACTGGCATTCAATATATTAAAGGAGTAGGAGTAGTTGCAGTACCTGCATTCTAATTTCTTGGAATGGATTTTTTCCATTTCGCCATCAAATCTTCTGAGGCGCAAGGAAATCCATGTTTCGATATCTTGGGAAGTGTTGATTCCACGGCTTTATTTGATGGATATCCGCTTTTGCAATTGGGTACGACGCAAGTCTTGTTTTTCCCCATTTTTGAGACTGGGAGCGAAATTTCGAATATTTGGGCTGACGAAATCAGGGTGACTGCAAAAGAAAAATATTTTGAAGGCTTTTTGACGAAGATGGGAAAAATAAGATATTAACAATTAAATGAGACTATAACAGTTAGTTAGTAAGTTAATTTTACAACGCGATCATCTATTGAGATTTATTTAGAAATAAAAATATGTGGAATGGGTTAATGTGAATAACTTTTAAATGCAGCTTTCGCGTCCCAAGTAATATCTTATGTTTAGGTCCTCTTATCGTGAACAGGAGTGGATATATGTTCATCTTTTTTGCAATCACAACTCACATCGACCACTTTTACCTCTTTGCAATCTAGCTAGCTCTTTTATCCCGAAAATCTCGCCATTGGAGGAATTCGTACCTAAGACTTTATGGTCACATCTGAAAAAATTGAACCTGCCAACACTGCCTATGGGAAAAATATGGTGGGCATGAGTTTGCTGAATGACGTCTAACGAAAAAGTGGCACGGCAGCTAATCAGCCTTCAATTCCTGTAGTTTAGGTTTCCTTGATCTATCCAAGGATGGCTCAAGCCAGGATTACTTTCAAAATACACACTGGGTCCGATTAGTACAATGAAAATTCAACGGAACAATACACTTGTTGCAAAAACCTCACATTTTACTACAATGATCGGACCCAGTGTGTATTTTTGAAATTCGTCCTGACGTACAGTGGTTCCTGATCTATCTTCTCCTGATCCATCACCTTTTGCACAAACAAATTGCCGAAGTTTTTTTTTCTGATTTTGTATTTGAAGGCTAGTTATTTCCGTTTGAAGGTGTAACTTATCAATTTATGTTCAGCTTTCTCCAAAAAAAGGAACCTACGTATCTCAAAGGGTAATTGTTGGCCATGAACGGGAAAGTAGAGAAGAATACTAATGACCAAGCGCACCACCAGAGGGCAGGACATGGTGCGAGGTAAACAATCGTCGATTTTAATCTTATGCCAGTTTTGACTTCATCTTTATCAGGAATCATCAGTCCTTGATTTGCATTTGATTATAATATTACTGGAAAGAGAAACTCAATACAATAATGCCATCTAGCTGGGAAAGTGTGTACTCCTCTTTACAAAGGTCAATGCTCATCGCAGACTCTCAAGTATCTCAAATAGACTCTCAAGCTATTTATCGTAACAGAAAACACATTCATTCCCGAAATATCCCAGTTAATTTGGGGTTGCCGCTAAAGTAGTAGTGGTCCACCGTTGATGAATAGGGACAATTGTCGGTGAAACTAGTCAACATGTTTGTAGACCTTGTTTAAGTACAAGGCCTTCACTCTTCCTTTTCGTTCTTTGACAAGTGTAAGTTGTTGTCAAGAGACAACAATAAAATGAAAAATCAAAGATTTGACATTGTCGAAACCCGTCCACAAAAAATGGGCAATGATTGTAGTGGATGGCGATGCACTTACATATTCTGTATTCATTAGCATTTCTTAATATTAGGGAGAACTGCAGTAAGTATTGTGTATGTTTGATTAATGAAGGCTGAATCTAAATAGCATTTTGTACCAAAACGATGAAGACCCACGATATTGAAACAACACCATTTACCATTTTCTGGGCCTTGAAAATTATAGCACAAGTCCCAACTCACAATCAACAACAATATTCTTGAGAAGTACCTGCATTTTTTCCTGATATTAGGACATGGACTATCAGGCTATCCAGCTGGATAAAGCAACACCTAGGACATACCCGAGGTTACTTACTAATGGAACGAATAGTCTTTTACCAGAAACCCAAAGCACCTGACTTCAAAAATTTTATGACTGTATAATTCACCTTGAAATTTACATTGCCCCTAAGTTAGAAAAGAAAATCTCATTATTTCTTGATTCGAAAATAATTTTGTTCCAGAAGGTTGGGTTTAGACCACAAAAATATACGATTTTTCTGA
>CM021317.1:1482246-1549790 GCA_010645155.1 Tigriopus japonicus | reverse complement strand
GGTAATACTTATGATTATTCCAGGATAAGATCTCCGCTCAAAACGAAGACGGAGAAGATCAAGAGGAGGCCGAATCTGTTCATCAGGTGAAAACGAAGAAGGAAAAGAAGGCCATTGGTCGGATGTACTTGAAGCAAGTCCAGGAATCCAAGGCTTACAAGGCCACTCAACGGCAACAAAGCAAAAAGGAATCCAAAGCCAATAAATTCAGTCGCAAAAAGTCTGGCAACTCCAAACGAGACAAGCATTACCATCCTAAAAAGGAGATCAATGGGAAGGGCAAAAAATAAAGATGTGTGACCATGCAAATATCATCATTGCAGTGGTGTGTGATTGGGATCAATGGGTTTTACAATGCACTCAATCCGCAAAAATATCTCCATTTTCCGCATTCCTTCTGACATTTGTTGAAACGTTTTTGTCACCATTTATTTCAAATCTATGTTTGTATGCACAAGACACCAATTTTGGGTTGGATATGTAAAAACTAGGAGAAGCAAATCATTGAGTTATTCTATACATTGAAATCTGATATTTTCATTCAATCCAGTTTGAATCTAAAAATGATCGATGACATTTGCGAAAATTGGAACCGATGGATGGATGCATGGATTCAGTTTTGTACAGTAAATCACACGAGTGTTAGATTTTATTGTTAAAGGAGTGTTTAAGATAGATTAACTATGATTATTGTTGTTGCAAGTCATGGGGAAAATTATTTTTATTAGAGACCCAACGATCTTGACAAACATATGTCAAGTAAATCACTAGGCAAACAAATTACTGAATTCACATTTAATGTTATGTTGACTCAAACATAAGGCAAAACGACCATTCATTTGATTAGATTAAGATTTAGAAGATATTTCAATACGTTAAAAAATCAGATCCAGGTCTAAATAGGCCTGAAAAACTATTTCTTCCCTGTTCCGGTGACTCACGTCCATTGCTTCAGGCGTCCTTTAGTAAGGAGAGGTGTCCATTGGAGATCAGACTTCCTTTTTGTACTTCTGCCGAATTCCATCACGCTGGTTTTTAAAGTCCAAAAACCTTGAAACTTCCAACCTTCTGCCAGAACTGCCTTTGTTATGGCCAGCCATTTTCCAACTGTGAGAAATTCCCATTCTGAAATGGACAGAGCGAGAGCGAGATGGATGTAGAGAAAGAGAGGGAGGAATTTTTGAGGAAAGAGACACAAATCGCACTGACTCGACTTGTTTTCTAGCAAATGCACTCCAACCAGGAATCATAGATTTGAAAACAGACCATCGGAATAAGATTGAAAAAGTTAGGGCATCAAGATTTTTTGGGCTTATGGAGTCCAAATACTGTTCAGGAAATTTGTGACCATTATGTACAAGCGAGAACAGGCCAACGTTTATTCTTTTCAAGGAAACCATGTTTCTGACAGTTTCATTCCCACCATGAACTAACCAATGCAATAATCATAATTTCATAAAACATTCCATAAATCACCCTAACATTAATCAAAAACATAACGAAACTTCAAAGCCTTCCCAGCTACTCTTATCCGCAGTCTACGACAATCAGCTCTACTATTTCTCCCGTTGTCACTTGCCTAGTTCTCCTCCTCTCCAGAACAGTCTCGTCTGATCTGAACGGACCGTAGAGTTCTAAAGGTACTCGATCGGAATCTCCGTGTTTTTCATCTCCTTCCTGACTCAAAGTTCGTCAGTCGTGTGTGAAGTGTTCTGGAGTCACAGTGATCCCCGTGTGTTCTACCCGTGTTTCAGTGGACTTTTGCCATTCCTTGAAGGCCACAGTGCGCGTGTGACCTTGTCCAGGCCCACCATGGGCCTTCCCTCGGGACCCAATTCAGCCTTTTGGGGGTAAGAAGCCCCGATTTGGGCCCTTATTCTCTCACAGTCACCTATGAGACAGACATGTATATACGTAGGTATGTAGTCGATGGATGTAAGAGGCCCCCGGAAGTAAAATTGCTTGGGAGTCGCTCTCGTGTCTCTTCATTATTCAGACGAGTACCATGGACAAATAAATGTCTGGAGATGAGGGACAGAGCCTTATATGTTTATAAAACTGATTCCCTTGACCTTTTTCTGGGACAAACAGAACGATTTGAGAAAGCTTCCTTCACCTTGAAACTTGGGCCGATTCATTGGCCTTACTACTGCACAAAAAAAGTGAGATGAATCCCACTAAACATACTAAATCTCTTTTTTCCATAATTGTACATGGTGAACATCTTCACCATATTCATATTTTATATTGCTTTTGCAACCATAATGATGCTGAATCCATGGCAAGTAAAGCTTTAATTGAGTTTCGGTTGGATTAAAAATCAGAGTTATGTTCTTTTAAAATCCAGCTTTGACTGTATTTTTGGGGGGGTTCTTGGTGGAAGTTGGATGTTGGCTCTTTCTTCGGTCAATCACCTGAGTGTGAGGTGCTCTCCAAGCAGCTCTTCAGTTCAGTGTGGTTGGCACCACTCACTGCAGGAGAAATGATGATGATTCTTGGCAGTCCAAAGAAGACGAGGAGGAAATTTCAGCCTGACTCCCTACATCATCCATGCTGGCCAAGAAAGAAGTCGTAGTCTAGGTGTATAGTGGAAGTTTAGCTGTTCTTGAGTGAGTTTTTGACTTGGAAACACCTCACCAAAAAATAAGCCCAACATGACCTTGCTCTGAATATTGGACATGATGAGGCGAGCTAAAAGTCTGAATGGAGTGGAGGACGATGATTTCCTGGTTGGCGAAAGATGGGGTGTTTCAGACGAGTTTTCTGACCTAGAAAGTCTTGAACTTGGATAAAGGCCGAGGAAAGCTGATTTCAGTCCGTCTCGTTTGTGTTCCAGGTTGCCTTGAGATTGTCCCCTTCATCGTTCCACGACAATTGTGTAAGTGATCCTCTGCCAAGAGACAGTGACATTGAGAAGAAGACATTTAAAAAACATAGTAGACTCAAGTGATCAGTTGTGTGTTTGTGTGTCCGTGAATACAGCCTAAAAGAATCATGACCTATGCGGAGATTTTGATCCGTAAAGGCAAACGGATGGCAGCAGCCTATGTTCAGGTAAGACTCGTTTTTTCTGGCATTTTCCATGAACCGAAAACCTTCTATATTAATGATGTGTGTTTTGAGTTGTCAGTGTTGCCATTTTTGCTCTTTGAAGAGTCTGGCAGTAAGCTTTTTTTGGGCCAAACTTTAAAAAAATTGTAAATCACATCTCTTCCTTAAGATTTGAGGTGTGATTGAACTCACCTTGAAGTGGATTTGAAAAACTGTAATGTAATTTGGTAACACAAAATGGAGAACATGAACTCATGCTAAATGCAAATTCTATAACATGGCTTCTAAGGAAAAGTCGAAACCTAAATAGGACATTTAATTCCCTGGAATGACTCTGAATTGTTAAAAGAATAAGTTGAGTGAAACAAATAAAGTAACAATATAATGTGAATGAGCCCTAAAAATCCACAGCTACGTCGCAAATTTTGATTTTACGCACTTTTTGACAGTTTCTATTGCTTTAAGTTTGTTAAAATTGCTTTTCAAAAAGAGCCATGTTTTTGAAATGGTTGTTGCCCTTTTTTAGATCAACCCCATACCATTTTGGAAGCTTTTTAGAGTTGTAATGATCACACTTGTCTATCTGAGAAAACTGAATTCAAAGAGGAAAATGTTTTCTTATTGTCGTCAATTGGCTCAAATTAATTTGTTAAGTAACTCATTTAGGTATCGAAACATTTTCTTGAGATTAGGAAAATAAAGAAAAGGTTTTAAATAATCATAAAATCAAGGGTTATGCGGTTAATGAACAATATTTACTAATATAACCCAAGTGTTTCATATCAAAAGGTTCTTTTTTATGTCAAAGTAATCCGAATCAAAACGCTTTTCGTCCAAGTCAGAAAAAAAGTTATAGAGTACGTTCTACAGAACTTCGATGCCTTTGTTTTTATGAACAAACAAAAATGTCAACAATTTGAATGTGCCTGTTCTCTGACATTATCACTGCTGCTGTTGCTCTAAAAGCCTATTGAGGTACTTATCTATATAAGGAAGTTTGTGAGTGCCAATTCAATCGGCTTACTTTTACTTTTAAGAAGCCCTGGCAACACATTGACTTATACGGACACAAAAAATGCATTTTTACTCACATAAAAGGCACCTCCTTGATGACAATCTACTCGGAATGGTTGGATGCATATTTTCCAAGTCAAAGTGTCTCATCTTGATGCATTCACATGTTTAATTTTTGAAGACTCCTTAACAAGAACATTAATGAATGATGACCAAAGACGACTTCAGATCTTCTTCCTGTTTCCTGCATGTTAAGTCATCTCTGTATAATCTTAATTTTGTTTTCAGGCTGAATGCAATACAGCAAAATCCGAGCCTTCAAAAAGTCCTCAGCATCTGAACGCTCTTCTGGATCATCTCCTTCATCCTGAAAAGCCCATCAACGACCAGGATGCCATCGATTGGTGTCGTTGGTTGGTGGGTGGAGGTCGATCCTACGACGATTTCGCTGCCAATGGTAAGACAATCATCACCGTGATGATTGAGATGGTTTCTTGGTGATTTTCATTCTCTGTTTTTTATGGCTCTAGTGCGACAATATGACAATACAGCCATGTGCGGTTTGGTGTGGACTGCGGACTTCGTGGCTTTCCGGTGCCGAACGTGCGGAATCTCGCAATGCATGTCACTCTGTGTGGATTGCTTCAAATTTGGCAATCATGAAGGTCATGACTACAACATGTTCAAAAGCCAAGCTGGAGGAGCATGCGACTGCGGAGACGCCTCAGTTATGAAAGAGTCCGGGTAAGAAGGGATTTATGAACTTACGTGCTTTCAGGAGTCCATTATTAATCGATTGTTTGATGTAAAGAATGGTGATTCGGAGATATTTGACACGATTTTGATGGCAGTTTCTATAATTTCTTTCTCGCGTCCATGAAATATCTACTATGAAAAGCGTGTTTTGGTTTTTGGTTTACAAATGTAAACCAAACAATAATTGTCTCAATGCTAATAAACCAAATTAAGTTCTTGCAAAGGTATCAAAATGTTAATTATAGACAAATCAGCATTTTTTCGTTGGTGCTATGATTTAAAATGCACACGTGAAAAGCCTTTGCGCATGTCTCATTGTTAGGGGTGCAGATTTCAGACAAATAAGATTTTATGCCCAAAAACATGTTTATTTGCTATTTGCTAGCTTTTAAAGTTTATTTGCCATTTTTGTATTTATTTGCCATTTTTGGGCAAATAAATACAAAATTTGTAGTTTTTTTGGCCAAATCAATGCAAAAAATGTTTTTTTTTGTTCAAAAATAGGAAAAAAACTGCCCAAAATGTTTTCTTGGAAGGATATAATGATTATTCAGCGGAATCTTAATCTTTCTAAGTTTAAATTTTGGAATCTAATTTTACTCTTAAATATTCAGACACTTGCATTCGTGTCTATTTGCCATTTTATTTGCCATTTCTTTGTTTAGTTGCCATTTTATTATTTTATTTGCCAATTTGGACGCTTTTATTCGCCATTTTTGGGGCCTAAAAGGCATGTTTTATTTGCCAGAAATCTGCACCCCTACTCATTGTATATCCAATGAGGTAAATTGAAACTCCTAAAAAGAGAAAACATTTTAATTTCTATCTGTTCCATCTAGTTTCTATCATTTTAGTATAGTATAGTATATCAATTAATCTTCAGGAACCAATTTATGGGTATAAGGAAGATATTTTGACTTGAACTGGTGAGAATTGAAAAGGGACGTGGACCAAGAAATGAAAAGATAGTTAATTTTGTTTCTATTTTGATTTTTCCGATTATGTAACACGCAAGATGCGAGATGATCAATTGATTTAAACCTTTTAGGAAGACCAGGCGACTTTTTTAAAGTCAATGTCGCACCTAAAACATGTTTGAACACACATTTCCGTGGTTTTAGCATGAAAAAGAAAAAAAGGTTGATAGAAATAGTTCATGTACTAAGAGACCTATTGTTTGGTGTGTGTGGATCGAAACGTAAAAGTACGTAGTCTTAAATGCTAAAGTTGGTGTAGGAAAACATCTTTGGAAACTGAAATGCCATTGTAATCTCTTCTTTAAAAAAAAATGTTTTCAAAAGAAGAATGTTTGTGAAGGAAATGAAAATTAAAAACCTCGAAAACTAGATCTAAGGCTTTTATCGATTAAAAAGAAATTTTAAGATACAGGATCGGTTATAACTTGGTTCCTGAATAAAAGATGTTTATAGAAGAGAAACATCGTTGTAATTCAAAATTGGCCGCTGTTACGCAAATAATAGCCGGATTTGACTTCTTAAAAACGTTTTAGCTTCTAGCTGAACAATGTTATGTGGTATCAGCTATCTAAACCTGACTAGAAAATTCGAGGTACAGCTACCTCACAAAAGTTAAAGTTTATTGAGCAAAAGTGCCGATAGTTTGGATTTTTGAAGTTACATATGAATTTTCAGGAATCACTTACATTTTTTGTTGTTGTTTGCGGGTTTTTAATTACCGCTACAAGAAATGGGATTCCATTCATTTTTGGACATATTCTGATCTAATGCAGGAACATCAATTTTCCCTTAAAGTATATTTCTCATAAATGACTCCATTGTTTTTTTTCGATTAATTAGTCTTATGAGGCTTATCGCAGAGATCACTTGTTCAGCTTAAAAGGAAACGTACTTACAGGTTCTAATTGAACATTCTTTTCCAGCTAAGTTCTAAAAGTACAAGCGTTTGACCTTGTCTTCTTTTGCAGATTCTGTTCCCAACATCATGGGGCAAACCAACCCAAGAAACCCGTGAGCCCTCCTCCAGAGCTCATGTGTGTAGCAGAGAACATGGTTCCTCGGATCATTCTGCGTTTAGTGCAGCATCTTCGTGTCAATACGGTTCACAGCTCTCTCCATATCCCCGCAGATCAAGCCCCAGAAAGGTAATAGGTTGTAAACATCAATTTGAAAACACGAGGTTTTCAAATCTACGTCATAAAATTGAGCTGGAGCGCCATCTAGTAATGATACAATCAAACTAAAAATGTCGCCCTTTTATGCTAAGATTTTGTGTCTTGGAAGGCAATCTGTGTTAAATGTTTTGACGACAAAACTTCAACAAGGTCTATGCGGCAACACTTGGCCAAAATAATTGTTTGAATCGCATCAGTACTACTGATGTGTTTCGAGTTGGATTTTTGGTCGAGTTTTGCCACTTTGGATTTTAAGGTCAAAAAGTTGACCCCCAACTAATCTTCTCAACTAGAGACGCCATAAAATATGGCAGCACTGCCAACTTGAAATCCAAAAGTATAACTACTGATGGAACTCAAAAATCGAACTAGTTCGAGTGTTGCCAAATTGGTCCCTGTTTAGGTCTTTTTAAAAACGTTCAATACAACCTGCCATAATCAACAATGATAAACTTCCGAGTAAAAAATAGCAGCACTCCCGGTTCGAAACACATCACTAATCAGTACCATCTAGTGCCCAAAGGGCTTGTTTTGTTTTGAAAGCAGTGTTCTTGAGCAGGTAAACTTGTGTTATTTCTTGCTATTGGGACAGTGTTTTTGTTGGATTGAATTCAGTCTTAAGTAATGAAAACTGAAAAGATTTTTAGAGAGGGTTGGTGCTTTTGATACTTAGTCATACCCACAGATAGCCAAATAACTTTGGTGTTGAATCTGCTATAACTAATAGCTTGTTGGAAAACGACGGAATGAAGTCATGGCTTACTTTTGTAGCATCAAATTCATGCTCATAAAATTCTAGCAACAGTGATTAAAAGCAGCTTAAAATCACATTGTTGCAAAAGGAAAGAGTAGTCAAGATTCCAAATAATTCTGTTGCTTCGGCACCAACTAAGTAATTCTCTTACAATGTGCTGAATGTTTATTTTTGCTTGAAGCAAAGTCCTATAGTATTAAAGATTCTTTTTATTATTAATTTGAGAAGTCTCCAAGCAATGGTGACCTTTGTCACATTTCCCTTTTCTTTTTCATTATTGCCAGCAGTGCACCCTATTGGCCAAGTTGGCACTACTGAACACCCAAAGAGTACTGATGTGTTTCGAATTGAATTTTTGGCAGAGCTTTGCCATTTTGGTTTTTAGGGTCAAAAATCTGACCACAACTAAACTTTTCAACAGGCAATAGACCTTATCTGCCATTAAATATGGCAGCACTGCCAACTCGAAATCCATTTTTATCACTGTCAATGAAAACAGAATTGGTCCCTGTTTAGGTCTTTTCAAAAAGTTCAATACAACCTGCCCTTTTTAATATGATAAATAGGGCCCGAAAATAATTTTTTTAAGATATAAAATATTTATCCGTTTTTCGTCGATTTTTTAAATATTTTGGCTTTTTCAAGAAAAAATTAAATATATTCTCGAATATTTGAGTCAGAAAAAATATTTCAAGCAAAATTGAAGAAAATAATTGAAAGAGCAATGCTCAATAGGGCTTACCAAAAATGCACCGAAAATACAAAATCCTCTACAAAATGGCATTTGTACTAAAATTATGGACATTCACAACCAAAACTACTGTCTTCCACGAAAAAAACTGCGCTAAGTATTGAGGCAAATTAAAAATTATATTTTTGAATCAATTGCAATCAAGTATGCCTCCAAAAACGGCCAAATGCATCAAATTCACCGGAAACGAATTTGGAAAATCGGTGCACACAGACAAAAATACCAAATTATTCCTTTGTCAAAAAAAAATATTTCTTGAATATCCGGGTTTTTTCCAAATATTTTGGCCTTTTGAAGAAAATATATATTGGATATTTTGTCACTTTTTTGCAAATATTTTTCCGGGCCCTAGTGATAAACTTCCGAGTCAAAACTGGCAGCACTCCTGGTTCGAAATAGCGGGCTAAAATTTAGCCCTCTAGTTCGAAACACATCACTACCAAAGAGTCTACTTAAAAAAAATATAGATGTTGATTATTTTTATTAATTACTTTTAGATATGAGAAGGCTATTGAGATGGCGGATCGCCTCTTGAAGCTCCTTCATGACTTTTCTTCGTTGGGTGCGGCCATGCGAACGGTCTTGACCAAAGCTCTGTTGGACAACGAGTCCTACTTCAGATTGACGAATGTGAATGAGGACTCTGAGTACGCTAGCTTTATGCGACGGAGCAAAGAGTTCTATGACGATGCTCTCCAGAGTTTGCCCAATCCAGATCCTCCCAGGGAATTCCTAGATTGCCCCGCTTTGACAGCTCAGCTCCAGCATCGGAATTTCCTCGAGGAACTGGTCTTCTGGATGGTGAAATACGAGTTCCCGGAGAAACTTGTGTGTCTTTTGCTCAAGATGCTTCCAGATCCGGAATACAAAGAAGCATTCACACGCTCGTTTGTTCTCCATTACTCCAGGTAACAATCGATGGGCCTTTCCATTGGATCCTTGGAGTTAAAAACCTTTTGATGCATAAATGTTTTGATGACACTTACAGAGTCTCCATGATGTTGGTGAGGTCTTCCAACTCGGATAAGCTGTCGAATCGCGTGGTTCACGTCTCAGTCCAGCTGTTTTCGAACGAGGAATTGGCACTGGCCATGACGGAGTCACTCTCCTTGTTGCACATCATGGTGTCATCACTCAAGAATATGATGACACTGGTCCTTGTGCCCATGGAGGTCAACAATACTCCTGGTGGAGCCACTGGTCGGGGACACATGGTGAGGCAAATAGAGCAATTGAATCAGAGCTAAAACATCTGTCGCTAGATGGAGGCAAAGTCTCTTCAATTTAGAGCTATGCTCAACTTGAAGATAGATCTCATGTTTTGAGTATTTTCATGTTTTATTTGTTTTATTCTTGAGTTTAAAAGGTCAAAAAGTCATGCTGAATAAAAATGCGAGTATTTTTCATTATTTTATTTTTAAAATGTAAGAATTAATATGGATATTTATTATTATATTCAAGTATTTTTGTACACAGCTCGGACTATTTTTGGCTTTTGTTTACTTTAAGAGTAGTCTAATACAATTTATAGTGTAATATAACAATACATTAGTTTTGAAATCAATTTTGTGGCCATTGGCCCTAAAATGATGTTTGAGAACTAAAAAAGTTTTGCACTTTTTACCATAAAGAAGTAAGTAGACACAAATTAGCTACTAAGACACTTCAAAAAGATTGTAGTCAACCACACAGCCAACATGTTGAGCAACACATTTATCACATAATCATAATTAAATTGACTTCCTCAGGTGGTGGACTGTTCCAAGCATGTGATGAAAAACCATTGTTACTGGCCGTTGGTGTCCGATCTGAACAATGTCCTCTCGCATCCTCCCATTGCCTATCGATTCATGGGTGATAACACCTTGCTCACCTTATGGTTCGACTTCCTCAAGATGCTACAAGGTAAAAATCCTCATCAGCGTCATCTCTCTCCAAATCCCATCGAGCCTTTCTTATCGATGCCAATCAATCCTCCGTGTTTCTACTTAGGAATGAACCTGAATGTCCGGGTCATTGGTCCACATATTGAATTCGAACCCAATACGTACTATGCGTCCTTCTCGGGGGAATTGGAAGCGTCGGCTTCGCCAATGTGGGCATTGGTCTCGCATACCAAGAATGGCATCTCCAGAGAGTTCTCGGAAAATACCATCCGTCATTGTCTCAGGGCCATCCGGGAGTGGATGGAGGCCATGGGAGATAATTCCGTCATGGTAAGCCAAGACATGATCGTTGTTAAGTCAGAAAAAAGTGCAAAGACGAAGAAGGCAAAAGGCTCACTTGTTACTGGGTCTACTTACTTATGTATGTATGTAGTAGAGAGAGTGATTGTTGGAATTAGAGACAGGACATCTAGGCACATTGATTTATTCGGTTTTTTTTTTCGTGTAATTGGGTAATTTTATTCTGCTGTTTTCGTGTAGTTTGAAAGTTTTATTTCTCGAAACTTCGTGTCTTAGTTGGAATAGTTTAAGAAAGAAATTAGTTTTAGATATCGTTTGGGAATAATTTATCCAGAGCTTCAATGGTCAATTTGGAACCCATTCCAAAAGTAAAACAGATCATCATAAAATTCAAGAAGCACCGAATTTTCTGGAGTGGGTTGGTAGCCCTGAACAATATACAATTATATTGTATTCTTATATCCAGTTGAAACAAATTACTACCTTTTTATGCTCATGAGACTAATTCCGTTGACTAAACTACTTATTTGAATTTTCGGTTCAATTGAAGATTGGAGTCAAAAGCCATACTTGGTGCATAATTCTTAACGGAATGAGTGAGGCATGAGTACGGTAATTGTTTTACCGAAACCAAGAAAAGGGCAAGCTCATTGATTCTATCCTCTCTTCAATACATACAGGGTGACAAGGAAGTCTTAGGACAGCAAACATAACTTGTTAAATAACTCCAAATCGTTTTGCCTGACAATATTTTCTATTGATCATAAAATGATAACCGCATCTTGAAACATATATAGTTCAAGTTTCTGGCAAAATGATCTCCTGTGGCCTTCATAACAGCATGGAGACGGCACCCCGCATCATCACAGGATGAAACTACCCAGGAACCACTGTACTTCAGGACGCACTAGATACACACTAGGTCCGATCACTGTACTATAATGTGAGGTTTTTGCAACAAATATATTGTTCCGTGGAATTTCCATTGTACTAATCGGACCTAGTGTGTATTTTGAAAGTAATCCTGGCTTGAGCCATCCTTGAACTACCTCATCCTTTCCAGTTGCGTCCCAAGTAACAGAAGGGCAGCCTTGAGGGTGTCTATACTCTTGGAGGGTTTTACTCCAACCATGCTCTTAAGATAAACAACATTGCAAAGTTGGATCATTTCGATCTGGGGAGGAATGGAGCCATTCTTACTGAAGACAATGTGGTGCGTCCATTCTGTGGTTATGCTCGGTGCCGTTTTCATGCTGTTGTGAAGGCCATAGGCGGTCATTTTGTCTACAATGCTTCGGAATTTGGTCATCATTTTATGACTAAGTAAGAAAATTGTCAGGCAAACAAATTTGGAGAAATGTACTAGGTTTGCTGTCCTAAGACTTACTGGTCACCCTGTAAGTTTGTGAAGGCATAACTTTTCTCTCTGACATTGGATTGAGCTGAACATTGGAATATGTGGTCTGCCAAATCCAAGTCAAGTTTCTCTTGCAGAAGAACGTGAATTATTTTATCCTTGAAATCATTTTTCTCATCAATAGTCTCCTATTCCAGGAAATTTAGAGCTTCTTTTTCTCACAAAAAAAAGTTTTCTTTTACCTTACAGAAAGTGTGCAGTATAAAACAATATACAATAGCCATGGCAAAACATGCGAATTATCTTTCAAATGATGTGTCAAATTTTTTTCATTCGTTCATTTTCGTGGATCTGACATTTTCAGATTTGGAATTTTATTTTTGGTCATTTCTTTTTCGCCCTCTTATTTTGAGTTTGAGTACGTACGTGGCTTATAAAATGACGGAAAATTCGAAATATGGCAAATGTATGTTTAAAACGTGTTTTATACCTGAAAACTTACTAGTTAGAATTCGGTTCAAAATGAAGTATCGTGGTTAATCGAATTGGTGAAAGAAAATGGATCTCTTGGAATGATAGCTTCTTAACCTCTTTTAATTGCGAAATTATTTCTCATGGATACAATAACAATGTCAAGCAAGTCATAATAAACACACTTTCTTATAAAATTAGGCGAATATCGACTGGACTTGAAGAGGCAAGATGTTTGATCGAACCTGTGAACGCTTTTTCAACTATCTCCCTTTTATAGAATCAATCCGTCATAGAAATGTTTTGAAAATAAACACTTTTATTGTAGTAACACTACAAATGTATGAACACTGAAAATCATTCTTTCGTTCGTTTTCAGACTGACTCCAATAAAGCCTCATTTCATATTCCCTTGCATCGATATTTCGCCATATTCCTTCGGCAAGTGGTCAAATATCAAGGATTCACACTTCAAGAATTACTCCCTGACACGGAAATGCTAACCAAAATGATGGAACACCCTCTCCGAGTTCAGGTAGGACCATTTTATTTCGATATGATTGATCATTCTTCGGGGATCAAGTGTCGTGTATAATCATAAGTTTGAACCATCACTCCCACAAAACCTCCATAACCCAATTGACCCTTGTAGTACAATCCCACTGCATTCAGCCAAATTCCGGGCTTGGGTCTGACCTCTTGGGCATCAACAAATGGGATGGTGGTTTGCATCACCTGAAAATTCAAGAATTAAACCTTTTGGCCTTCTTAAATTTAATTTAACAGATTGTTATCTTACGTCTTTATGAGGGGATGAGGCGTCGAATTCAATATATTTGTTGTGGGTAGAGATTATCTGGGAGTTGTGGGTCATGGTTGGGATATCGGGCATGTAGATATCGGCTTGGGTTCGAGGGTTGGCTGAAGCTGGCGTGTTATCATTGGCAATCCAAGTGGATCGATCCGTCACAAGTTTGCCCGAAGAAAATCGGATGGGAGTGATCTGGACCTCGAGGTTGACATGACCTCCGAGGTTTCTTAATCTTACGCCAGTTATCACGTGACCAGGTGGAGCTTCCAAAAGGTCCGTGTCCAAAGCGCGAGTCTCGTAGGTCATCATGAGGTAATCCCTGTTAGGAATGTCGTTGTCCAAGTCAATTGGATCCGGTTTGATCCATTCGCGAGAGCTTTCCAAAATAGATCCTGAAAGAGGTTTGAGGTTGGAACACTTTCCGTCAAAAAGAAGGGAAGATTTCGCCTACCTTCTGGAAGAGCTCTTCCTTGCTCGATTTCTAATTGGATGATTCGGTTCTTCTTGGTGAAACGCACTCCAGTAACCACTTTGTTAGTACTCAAATCTGAAGTCAAAGGCTTCAATGACCAATATCGATCCGAATGAGGTCCAGGAGCATCGCATTTGCACATGCACATCGAGCAATGGTAAAACCAACGCCACCAGGAATCCACTTTGACTTGTTCTGGAACAAAGAGAAAGGAACGTAAATATCTCGGAGGTTGCGAGACTGGGGCAAAATTGGGCAAAATCTACATGAAAGTTGCGGAGGTTGCCAAATGTACAAAATGAACGTTCGGAACTCACTGGGACAGAATGATTCTTTGGTGCCTTTGCCCAAGACAATTCCATTTTCGTAATGGACATATTCGTAACGACGTTCTTCATTGTCGCTAATGCAGACCCAAGCATCGGCATTAAAGAACTCGCAGTCAAAGAGTCTGCCACCTTCACAACGACGGTGTTTGGTGCAAATGCGATCCTTGAGGCAACCATGGACTTCGGCAATGGTGTAATCAGAGCACTCTTGTTTGCAAGATTTACTAGGGTTCAAGTCGACTTCATTTTCAATAATGCCCTAAAACAAAAAGAAACGTTTTTGTAGGATACACTTGCACAAGTTTGTGGGATGCAAAAACAACTGTTTTTAAGCCGAAATGAAAATGTGGTCGCTCATAGCCTAATTTCTGGTTAATCAGTTGTGGTCGAAGTTTAAAACAATGATTTGAAGACTACTTCCTGAAGTTCAACATCTCTTACTTGAAGCAATTGAGTCATTCTGACAAATGTTTGGCCTTCTTGGTGACTAGCGGGATCACATTTCCAGTAATCACGGTCCATATTTTGCAGTATTCCTTTGACGGCCAGAAGTTTATCCGTGGATTGGTCCTGAAACGACTTGAAGGACAAATCCGATTCGAGGGTGAAATCCCCACGTTTGTACAAATTCAGCATTATGTAACTGAACTGCATAATCAGGAAGCCTTTGACTTCTGTCAAAGCGATGACGTTGTAAAGGTTGAAGATCAACTGATGAGGGGATTGGGTTAGGGAACATGCAGAGTCAAACTGCTGAAAAAAAAACGTGGAAAAAGGCCATGAATGGGGGACTTCCTTTGAAAGACCTAAGTCAAACTTACCTTATTGTTTAAGAGAAGAAAGAGCTTATAGTAGATGTCTGTCCTCTGAGTGGACGAACCTAAAAGACCCTGTTGGGGATGGATCATACCCAAATGAGGCATGGACAAGTTATGAAGTTCCACCAAAGCCGTTTGGAGGGTGTGTTCTTGTTTGGAACCCGGTTCAATGATGCTCCGGGCAAAATCCTCCAATGTGTTGCCAGATACGTCATCTTGGTTGTCCATGTATTTTTGCAAGTACCCGTAGAAACTGTTAACCCGACCAATGATCTTGGCCAAACGGTTTCCAGCCGATCCCAAATCGCCTTTATGATCTTGACTCTGGAGCATGACCAATGTCTGACTGACTAAATGATCTTCGTTGGCATGATCCACCGCAAAGATATCGCCCTTGAGCTCTTGAGAGACCATAGACAAAACGACCTTGCCCTGGCCTCCGGTTTGGCCTTGAAGTACCGATTGCCTTTGAGGATCTCTTAAGATCTTCCACACACTGTTCAGGACCGTTTTGACCTTGGTTTGGAGTCTTGAGATGGCCAAATCGTCATGTGTAGGCGTTTCGACCTCGTATTGATTCACCAAGATGTCTGGGGCGCTAGTTTTGGGTAGAGCCATCTCCATGAGAGTCTTGGCTGACTTGGACAGCACATTTCCGGGATTTTCGTCCCGGTCAGAGGAGACTAGGCCAATGAGACACACGAATAAAGCTAAAACACGCATCGTTGTGATGTTGAAGTTGCAACTAAGTAGACATTCGCTAGATTTGTAGTACGAACACTTGGGAGGCTTCTTTGGTGAGTGAATTCAAGAGTTTGTTTGTGTTGGAGAAGAGTTTACAGAATCACCATTCAGGAAAAAATTGTACAGCAGTCTCAGGACGAGGTTTTTGCTATCACCGTTTTCTACAACTTTTCCTCTGCTCTCATTGTTCAGCTGGCTAGTTGACTGGCTGTCGTCTCATGGACAAAGGGGCAACGTGCTGCCACCAACAACCATGACATTTGATAATCATCATCACCACAGCCACACATCCTCACTTCTGCGTCGCATTTTCTGTTCGAAATGACAATTCATAACGGACAACTTGTCTAAGAATGGACTTGGGCTCAAGTTTGCCGATGTGCAATGCGGCCTCTAGAACTGTTTTTTTATGATTGAAGGCAATGATTTGAATTGTAATTGGAACAAAGATGACATGTTTGAATCCTATTTTAAATGTTGATTTAATTATCAAATTTGCCATACTCAAACGTCAAAATGGTCACTTGCTTTCACTTATTTTTCTCTTACTGCAATTGCGTTTGAGCCAACCAATAAACCAATATTGATGTATCTTTTAGTGCTCTAGAATCTTTTGTGTTGTATGGTGGGATCGATCTCATTCTAAAAAAAATTTCAAGTGCTTCAAAAGAAACAGAGCACTTATCCTGACGGAACCCCAAATTTGAAACCTTGGGTAATCAATCTCAGCTCAGTTGCACTGTTTGCAATGTCTAATAGCCAGACAAGAAGCACTGAAAACTGGAGTGGGAGGCTAGCGGTGAGAATTATGATTTTCTGTAGGATTAATCCAATTGTGTTCTTTCGCAAATTAGACATGGCTTGTATTGAGTTGACTACGAATTTCAAATTTCAGCTCAATAGAATGCCGGAGTAAAAAGTTATGCTTTCTCAAACTCATGTACTGAAGAGAGTATAGAATGGATGAACTTGCCCTTTTGTGGTCAAGCAATTACCACGAAGGGGCTAGTTCATTTATTCTCGGTGGGATTTGCACTGAACTTTGAGACAACATAACTTTTGACTCCGACGTTCGATTGAGCTGAAAATTGAAATACGTATTCTTGCCAACATAGGCAAGGTCTCATTTTCAGAAGAACGTAATAGAACTGTTTCTACTGGAAATCATGACTCCTCTCATTAGCCTCTCAGTCCAGTGAAATTCAGTGGTTCTTGAGTCAGACGAGGACAAATTTATTTCAATCCAGAGCTCAAGTCCATTATTGTTCAACAAGTTTTGAAATTCAAGTCAATATTACTCAGAGATCTCGCCTCTCACTAAAGTGTAGCTGAGCTCTCAGTGAAAGAGCAGGCCTACTCTCGACTGCAACGAGTTTGGACTGGACGAGGAGGCAACCGAATGCTCGGTCGGTCCACGAAACCGCATCGAGCACTGTTTCTTTCTTCTCTGAAGTTCAATCGCTCTTCCGATAGCTCTCAAAATGTGTCATGATTTTTCCAAGTCGATGGTATCAGAACATGTATTTTAATGTATAATGATTTTACTTAGATATACTGTAGTAATTCTATTGGTTTTATTCAATCGCATCGTCTGCGTTCAGGCGTGCAACCGTTGTCGGGACAAAACACGCACATGTCGCTCGCTTTTCATGGCTTCCATGTCAAATGTTTCAGGTTTGTCGTCCTTTGGTAGTAAATGCTCACTAAAGTTGAAAGTTTGGATCATGGGTCCCACAAAACCGCCATACCCATTTCTTCCTTTGTAATACAGGCCTAAACCAGAGAGCCAGGTTCCCGGATAGGTTGTAACTGGTTGAGCATCAATATAGGGTATGGTCGATTGCATCGCCTGAAATGATATCATGGGAAATCTCGCTCAGATTTTGGGAAAGACGATGAGATTACCTTAAATACTCACATCCTTGTGCACGTCAGAGGTGTCAAACCGAATGAATTGGTTGTTTTCGGAAACGATAGTAGACAGTCGGTTGCGTATTGGAACATCTGGTTGAATGATGTGTAGGTACCTTCTTGGAGTTGTAGAGGCTGGCGTATTATCGTTACCAATCCAAACAGATTGATCTGTTTTGAGGATGCCAGTGGCAAACGCAATGGGAGTAGCTTGAATCTCGAGGTTGACATGGCCCCCTAAATCCCGAAATCGAATCCCAGTCACCACAGATCCCGTGGGAACTTCGAGGATATCCAGGTCAAGATCTCTGACTTTGTAGTTCATAGTGAAGAGCTCTTTGGGAGAGGCTTTTTGGATGTCCACAGGTGGAGCCAATTTCCAGGCCTTCGTGGTTTCATTGACGGATCCTAATCAAAAAGGTTTTGAGAGTTCAGAAATATAGGTTACACCCAATCATGTGAGACATACCTTCAGGCAAAGCTTGAGCTTGCATAATGTCCATTTGAATAACCCTGTTTCGCTTGACAAAACGAACGCCAATGACGACCTTTCCTTGGTCCAAATCGGCTGTCAATGGCTTTAACGACCAATATCGATCCGATTCGGGACCTTCAGCATCACATTTGCAAACACACATGGAGCAATGATAAGGAAATCTCCACCAGGAATCCACCTTGTGTTTCTTTCCGTCTGCAAGAATCAAGCAAAGCCAAACAATTGAAATATTCACAGTATGAAAAGCTGAACTTACTCATGCATCGGTCATATTTGCCCAGGACTGTGCCATCTTCATATTTCACATAGTCATATCGTCTTGTTGGATCGGAAGAGAAGCAAACATCGGCATCCCTGTCGTGAAACTGACAATCATAGACTCGACCTCCTTCACATCGATTCTGATGGGAGCACACCCGATCTTTAGTGCATCGAAGGACCTCAAAACCTGTGGTGAAATCGGAGCACTCGTTCTTGCAAGACCCATCTGGATGGATATCAGCCTCGTTCTCAATGATTCCCTAGAAAAACAAACAAACATTTTATAATGCTTCTGACTCCTTCAAGATTCAACTTTGGAATATCTTACCTGTAAGAGTTGGGTCATACGAATGTAGGTTTGAGTTTCTTTGTGATTAAGAGGATCACACTTCCAAAAATTAGTACTGATGCTTTTCAAGATCCCGGTGACAATTTGGAGTTTCTCCTTGGCTTGTTTTTCAAAAGCACTTTTGGCTCTGTCGGACTCCACGGTATAGTTCCTTTCCGAATCGAGTCCTAAGATCATATAGCTGAATTGGATCATGGCATATCCCTTGATTTCTGAGAGCGCAATCACGTTATACAGATTGTAGAGGAGTTGGTGAGGCGATTGGTCCATGGAACAGATGTATTGATCACCCTGAAAATGAAATTGTGTTCCATTATTCGTTTGGATCATCCAAGCTTGAGTATGAGGCTCTTTTACCCTTATGGCAGTCTTAATTTGCTTGTAAATATCGCTTCTCCCTTCATGATTCTTAAGTTTTTCCAATGCACTTGGTAAAGCCTCATTAACTTCGGAGACGAAATGCGTTAGGCCAGCAAGTCCATTCGTGGGTTCAAGAAATTCCTGAGTAAACTTCTGATACAAGGACCATATTTCCTCGGAAGTTTTGGCCCATCCAGGTGCTCCTGGAATCAATCTGATATCTCTCCTATGGAATCGGAACATGTTGGAGCCCACTAAATACACGTTAAAGCGTTTCTCCATATCTTCAATCTTTGGTTTGGTCTGATTATGCAGCCGGTTGAACAAAAATTGTTTTCTATTAACAGGTTGGATGTCGATTTTATCCATGTCTTCCCTGATGTGACGCCAAAGTCGATCTATTTTTTCAATGACCGTCTGTCCCAATTGGATGATGTCTGTTGATGGGGGTGGAGGTGCTTGTTGTTGTCTTGATGGAAGTCGTGATTGAAAGTGAAATAATGGCAGGCGTGATTTTGACGGAAGAAAGCCTTTTCTTGTTCCTTGAACGAAATGCCAAGATGAGGTTATGAAAACCAGGCACACTAAAAAAGCCCGAACGGGAAAAGCCATGTTTCCCCTGTGACTTGTTCTTGAGATGAAATTGTACTGAAGAGCACCGCGGATCAGTTGGCCTTTTTATAGAGATCAGCTGACTCTGTCCAAAGGTCTTGATTTGGAGCGTCTTTGTTTACTTGTTAGACGCTTGCCCATCTTCGGATTTGGAAGCGATGACGGAGTGTTTCACATTGAAGTTTTTAGAGACTTGGACTTGTTCCTAGGTGCAAATTTGTCTCTGCGAACTTGCAAGTCTTCCTTACATAGACAGAGTGCAAACATAACGAGTTCTACGACTTAAACTCTAAGCCAATGGCTTGTTAGTCTTGTTGAAAGAAGCCTGCTTACCTCAATTCCGTTAGAAAGAAGTTCAAAGATGCCGACATTGCCCAAAATCCCATCTTTAGGAGCCACCAAGGAGTGAAGTTCGTTAAGATTGAAGCGAATGGAACCAAAACCATGGCTCGTGACACTAGTGGCAAAATCCTGTAGTGTGTGCCGGTCAATTTGATCTGCCAATTCTTGATAGAATTCGAAAGTCTTGTAGTTACTAGCAATCGCCCGGACAATACTGTCCACCCGATCCAGTTTCAACTCTCGTCTAAAGAAAAATATGTTCGAAAAGAGATGCATTAGTCACTTTTCTGTATCAGGTTTCACTAGACCTTGAATCAGTTAATTTGATGTGTAAGATTATGAAGTTTTAAGTGAAATTTACGTGTTGTAGGTCACTTTGTTGATACCTACCTATTCCGTAAAGGCCAGGGTATTGAGAAGTTATGCCCAAATAATGTCCCCCATTGGAGGAATAAGAACACTAGTTGACCCTTCATCCACATTCTGAGCCAAACTCAAGTGACATGTGAGTCTCTTTATCGCAGAAGCATAATTTCTCGGAATGCTCGAGTCAAGTTTTCATGAACAGGAATCGTTTTTCCTCTGAACGAAGTAGAAGAAATGACGGCATTTCCGCCTTCCAAGTTGCCTTGAAAAGTGTTTGTCTCAAATTGCAATCTTTCTTCCATCAAAAACAATTCTCAAGCCTTCAATTGACCTTCTAGTTGTATCTAATAAATCGTAATAATTATTTTTGGCCTCCCGCAACCTCCCACATCCCATAGTACCAACTTACCTAATGATTTGAGGGAGGTTTTGTTGCAATTGCCGGATAGTAGTTTCCACTCCAATATTGCTCTGAGCCAACTGCTCCAAAGCAATAGATATCAGATAATACTGATCCAAGAGCTCCTTATCCGTGTCACTGTTTCCCTTTCCTTGAAAACAAGATCCGTCAGTCTAGCCCCAAATGTCAAACTTGTCACAAAACACGTCCTACCCAAAACATCGAGATCTTGAACAGCTGGATCCTGAGCAATCTGAGCAAAAACCTTGTACATATATTCCACCACACTCACGCCCAAACGAACCACTCCAATGATTTCCGTGACCTCGGCAGCAAAGGCCTCCGATTCTTGAGCCAAAACTCCGAGGCTGAGGACAAGAACCCCGAGGCAAAACCGATGTTGTTGGCTCACTTGCATTGTGATCTAGAATGAATGAGGTCTTTCAGGGTGTTGAATGTTTCCGTGACAATGAATCCGATGGCAGGTTATCGAGATCGAATAGCCAGAAGCGAGCCTGTGATTGCAGTTAGTTAAGTTGTATACAGGCCTACTGGGCCTGTTGAAATTCTGAGTCATCGGCTGTGGTGGAATCGTTTTGCTTGGTTTATTTTCACCTAGAAATGTTATTTAGAAGACAAGCCAGCAATCGGATAGACTTCTCTATTCAAGGACATGAAAAAATCGATCTTTGAGATGGACCACTCACCAAAAATCCCTGAATAAGTACATTTGAGATCTGTGAAGCGTGATTTGGTCGAGCTGAAACCAACTTCCCAGAATCAAAATTCTATGGAAGGAAGGTTTTTGAACTATTCAGTGCATACTGGATAGAGCAAGTGATTTGGATCCTACCTCAAACGATGCTCAACACGGAATGATTTGGTTACTGCATGGTCTGTCTGCTCTTTGTTTTACTTTACCGACCAACGAGATGTGAAGAGTAACATCATACCTGAGTGGGTTTCTAGATTCTTGTTGCAAGAGAAACATTCATTCGATCGTTCGTTACTCTAAAAGCAAAACAAGGAAGAAATTTCTGATGCCATAAAGTGCTTGATAGCTTGCAAAGAAGCTTGAAAATAATGATTGAGTGAGCAAAATAGGCCTCACTCTGCTTTTAAGAGCCAATTTCATAAAACATGTTTGTGGAATTAGAGAGAAAAACTTTACTATGTCTTGAGACATGTGCTTGTATTTTCTCTAGATGTACAGTTCAGTCCATAATTGCCCCGGGATAGCAACCCACAGATTTTAAAATGGCTGTGCGAGTTTGATTGAAATGACAATAGGATCCTAGGATGACCTAGGAATGAGAATTATCAACCCCAAATATGTTTAATGACTTTTTTTTTACAAACTCAAAGCAAATTTCATTCCAAAGAGAAAATAGGGCTTTATGGAGAGAAGCGCGCAAAACAAGTTGACTTTGTCAATTTAAGCAGAGCTTTGTGGAGGCCTGTTCCACTAAAATATTACTTTAACTAGTGTTTGTTATTATCAATCGATCATAGAGCCTATATGAAAGTTTTCTATTCATACATTGAGTTTTAATATCGTTTGTTGAGCTTATTTGCGAAACATTTTTGACCGTGTAGAGATCCGGATGAAATGGTCTAATTTCTTGAAAGAAAATGAGTCACCTTTCTAAAAAACGAGTTGTCTGCGGGTTGGATGGAAAATGTTGATAATACGAAGCTCACAAGTCCTTGAACCTTGCGTATCAATTGTGCACCTTGCACTTCTCTGAAATTCAATCCATGCCTCTCAGAATATCGGTCAATATTCTGAAAAGCATGTTATCATTCTTAGAATTCTGTACTTGTCTCACAAATCAAAGGTGAATCATTCG
This sequence comes from Tigriopus japonicus, assembly GCA_010645155.1. Taxonomy (NCBI): domain Eukaryota; kingdom Metazoa; phylum Arthropoda; class Copepoda; order Harpacticoida; family Harpacticidae; genus Tigriopus; species Tigriopus japonicus. Next base: position 1,527,177 of record CM021317.1, on the reverse strand, counting down.
CAATTTTCCTCTTCCGTTTCTTTGCAGACGGCCGTACACGAAATCATGTGCGGCCTTTGGGTCAGAAATGGTCTTCAGATCAAAGGTCAGGTCATGACCTACCTCCAATGTCATTTCTGTAGATCGATGGTGGATGCCGACATATTTCTCCTTCAAGTTTGCGCCACGCAACTCAGAACAGAAGACTTCTTGAGTACTGTACTGGACAGGTTAGTATTATTTATTTTCTAACAAGTTTTTCAAGTTCACGTCACCAACTTGAGGACAAGTAATGCCATCTACCGTTCAAAATCCTCTTGTTTTGAAAAGTACTCCTTTCAGAAAGCAAACTTAGGGCCACGCAATTCAAATATAGAGGAAAAAGTGTTCCGAGGAGTCTGAATGCTTTGCATGGACTTTGAAACATAGAAATAATATTAAGCAAACAAAACCTTGCCATTGGCTTTTTTGCTAGTGGAAAGATCTTACAACCTTACTCACGCAACCTTAAATCATGGCTCCTGTCAGATCAAGTCTTTCAATTTCATTAGGCTAAGCTCATATATAGTTCCTATTATATTGTTTAAGTGGCTAACATTTCAACAAAAGAAACTCAAAGGTTTTGAGGACAGTTCCAAGTATAAAAAAGATGCTTTAACCACATTATTTTGTTTCCTCTGTGCTTTAGGTTTCAAATCAAAGATTGGTTGCTGTTATCAGAGTACAGTCGCAAAACAAGTTCACGTTCCTATCGTGATACCGACCAAGAACTGCAAATGATTGAATCCTCTCTGATCTTCCTGCTGTCTCTAATTTCTCTCCGGACCAATTTGGGCTTGAGCGAAGAGATTTTGGCCCGTGTTGAAATGGTCTCACTTCTTTGCATGGGCGATAAAACACACTCCATGCTCTATGAACACATGCCCGAGAAATGTGGAACCCCATGTCCCTTGGAACTCTTCAACAAGTAAGAAAGAAAAATGTTCTTCAAGTCCTTTGTCTAATCTTTCACACTTTTTATATCCAGCGTTCTGAGTGAAGTGGCTCAGTTCAGTGAGCCAAGGTTTGAGGCTAGTGGGAACATGCAACAAGGCATGTATCTACCCAAACCTCATGTTTGGGAAGAGATGTATGATCCCATATACGTCCTCCTTCGGGCAGTCCATGGAAGGGAGTTCCAAAGCTCCATTGAACGTTTCAACCATTTGTAAGTAAAAAAATAAAAAAAAGCACATGGTTGTCGAAGGAGTTGCGTGATAATTTTTCTTGATTTTTCCGATCAGTGCTAAAACGCGATATGAGAACGACTCGTTCCGGTCAAAGACAGTGACAAGTCCTTGGCCTCCTTGGAGGTTGCCCTCACCTGTGGATGATGGATTTGAGGACCCCAGAAAAATCCTCCACTCAAGTAAGTGATTGAGTCTTGCCATTGCAAGTGGATTGAGGTTCATAAGGGCTTGTTTGATTGCAGAATACTCTCATGGACTGATCTTCAACCTACTTCACAAGGCTGTTCATGGTCAAAAAATCAATGACTTCATCACCTCTGTAGCCGTGCATCTGCTCGAGTTGGCTGTGACTTATCCTCAAAAAGAGGGGTACTCTGGCACGGTAAGATTGTTTTCTTTAACCCATCAGCGTTCCAAGAATTCTTGGATTTATTTACATTCCATTGCTGAATTATGTCCAGAAGGAGGACTGTTTCATGGATGATGCTGCGCAATTCACGTGACGATGGACAATGCTTCAAAGCAAATTACTATATATTAAGCTTCAAGGCCTGAAAAGGCAAAATTGTTCAATGAATGATTGTGATCAATTAGCTGACGGTCTATATCCAATTAAAGTAATTAAGAGAGAAGTCATGTAACTTAATGCGACCCACAGATAAAATGAAGGGTTAAGATTAATATTTGCAGAAAGACTGACAGAATACATTGTGTATCTTACATGTACTCTCACTCCTGAACAAAACATACAGTCGATATCGTTTATCAGAAAACCTCTTTTTTGTTATGTTTATGCCTTAGAATTGCCTACATTTGTTTTAAAGAGTGAACAAGAAAAAGTTGATGACGCCATCAATTGAACTCTTAAATTTCGGATGCTCGGAATGCGTAAACACGAACACTGCCAAAGGCCAAATTAAAGTATCTTCAAAAAAACTATTTACCAGAGGTGTTATATTTTGAAATCACAACCGTGACACTTCCTAAAATTTAAAGAATTATTCTGTAGCCGATTCAAACATCATCTGTCGTCCCCCTTAAATGCTAAAAGTTACCTATCGGAATATGAATGTTATTAACCAAAAATAGTTCGTAGAGGTGTCAATTGGGATGATCATTTTTTTCCAGGAGATTGCTTTGAGCAAACCTTGGTTCATGTCAAGTGAGCCTGTGGATCTGCAATACGACACGTGGTATCCCACCGATTGGTTGTCGGCCAACCTTCGTCATTTCATCACTGTGATATTCTCCAATTCTCATGAGCCCAATAGCGTTGAACCGGCTCATGGCAACCCTGACCGTCAGAGCAGCCTTGAGGATGATCTTGGCAGCATTCCTGGGGATGTCAACGATTCCAACACCTTGGAACCTGTCCAGAGTATGGACGTAGATCCCGATCGTAAGTTCCCATCGTCTCCTGAAACATTCAGGATTCCGCTCATGAATTGCTTTGGTTTTAGAACTAGATGTGATATTGCAATCGATTGCAACCAATAATGCAGAACGAGGTCAAGGCCAACAGCAGCAGCTTCAACAGCAACAACGGCCTCCTCCTCCACAACAGCTCGCCTTAAAGGGTCCGTCTTCAGCGAGTGGAGGCAAGGAACTGGTTCCTCAAACGGCCTTAGCGCAAGAGTAAGTAGCACACATCATAGACATGCATGGTTCCAGAACTACTGGAATAGTGGACTAAGAGGCATTAAATTTTTGGAGTGGGAGAGGCTACCAATGAGATTTGTGATGACCACTAGAATCAAATCAATTGCGTTTTTTTTTGGCAAATGAGACCTTGCTTGTGCTGGGGTAAACTGTAAGATAATTGTCAGCTCAATCATGAACGGTCGGAGTGAAAAGTTGGGGTCTCTCAAAATCAGTGAAAGTCATACTGAGAATGAATGGCCAAACCGTCTTCCGTTAATTGTTTTAAAATAACCAACCACAAGGTCCATCAACCTAAATTTTCAAACCCAATCACTTGGAGGATAGGAAAAGATGAGAAACAGCTAAGCCACTTTTTTACACATTATGTAAAGAGGCAACAATAGTGCTTGTCCACTGTACAGGCGTCCTTTGTGTCCCATATCTTGAGTTGACCTTGTATTGTATGATTTTTCCAGACGATCTTCCTCGTCCTCACCAATGTTGCCCGAAATTCAACAAGGCTTTCCAGAGATTGGTTTAACCGGTAAGTGATCTCAAAAAGGATGAGCAAGACGCTTAATGTGCCATCTCACGTTATTAATTTTTTCTCAGTGAATCCGGCCTTGACTCAAGATGGAGCTTCGTTCTCCTCTACCTCAAGATTTGCGGGAAGTCAGTCGACACGGCCCAAGAACCGTGGCAAAGTGACCTTGCTCAATGAGAGCATCATTACGTTATTGCTCAAGCTCCACTCGAAGTACTCGGGTAAACCTGACAGCTATGTGGCTTTGGGCAAGCGCTCCGGACCTTCGGTCACCAAAGAATATCGCGAATCTCGCGTTGGAGACGCTTGCTTCTTCATCGAAAAAGTCCTGGATCGGATCCACGAAATGGACGAAGCTTGTGCCGAGAGTATCGAAGCCAGTCGAAAGATTGTCTGGCCCGACCATCACAAGCAAGAAGCTCGAGTCGAAGAAGAAGCCGAGCGACGAGAGACCGAAATGAAGAAAAAGAAGGCCAAGGTAGGGAGGGATGCAATTGTCTTGGGCAAATTTCCTTGGATGAAGAGCAGGGAGAGGCTTCCAAAGTCATAGAGAATTGTAGTTCAGGTTTACAAAATATGCCAATAGATGACACTAAGAGGCAGGGCAAGTCTTGAGAGCTTTGAGAGTAGTACTTGCCTCCCTCAGTCATGCCATCTATTGGCGGATATGTAAGCTTCAATTGCATTGCTCTAGTTGGTTTGTCACTAGGAAAAGATTGCAACTTTTTATGGATTCATGTTTAGATAAAGCTGTTTTATTAAGTGCACGCCAAAATGTGTTTAAAACACTTACAAGGCCTACTGACAATATACATTACATAACCTTTGGAAAAAAGCAATTGTTGCTAGAAACCATTTAAAAAAAATTGTTGGCCAAAACATACAAAAAATGTATTTTGATTTGAACCGGGCTAAATAAAGCTATAAGAGACTACAGACCTGTTAAAAATTTTTGCAAAATCATCCATCCCCGAGCCTGATGTCACCCGTGCCTGCAATGGCCAAGGCAAGGACGGACTTGGCCAAATAACTTTCAGCAAAGGCAGCCATTTTGAATGTGGTTGTAATGAAAGAGTTGGATTAATTGATATCAGAGTCCGGGTGAAAAAATCAAAGATTTTCATTCTACCATAGTTGTTTCATTCAAAAATTACCGGGTTCCCATATTTATCTCCCATGTTGTACATGAGACTTACGAAAAACATCAAGGGACATTTAGTGTTTGGGACTACATAAAAAAGCAATGTTGAGCTTTTGGACAACTTTGAAGTGCTTAAGACAAAATCCAATAATATATTTAATTTATCTTTTTTCAGGAACGACAAAGGAAGCTCATGGAGCAACTGGCTGCCCAACGAAAACGATTTGAAGAGAACTCATGTCATGACACCATTGACAAAGATGATGACAGTCAAAGTGAAGCCTCCACCTCTCAAGGAGCTGATGCTGGTCTAGACGACGGCATGGAACTAAAAAGAGATGTCAAGCAATATCATTGCTGTCATTGCCGGCTAGAATCTCCTGCTAGCGAAGATAGACCTATTGGTCTTGTTACTTTAATTCAGGTAGGGCTTATGTCAAGGAAGTCATTCTCTTGCAAGTTTACATATTCTAATTTTTTGTTACACATGCGGACAGGTTGACGAGCCGTAAAATATTTATTTCCCCAGGGAGATAAAGTCATTATTGCCCTACTTGTCTGTTCAGGTGCACTCACACTACATGTTTTATATTGAAGTTTGAGATCAATTTCGAAGTCACAGAACCAATTTTTCATTTAGCTCGTAATGAGGTCTCCACAAGAGGTTGCGAGGTCGAACATATGTGACGTCAAAGTTCGTCTTATGGTGCGATATAAAATGTGTCGTGTAACAGCACCATTAACAAGGGAGCTTACTGAATGTGAAGATCTCTGTCTCTCTTATAGTCGACTTCAGTCCTAGCTCACAAACACCGCGAAAATACTCACTTGTTGCTGCCTACAAGTGAAGACATGGTGGACTCCCTTCCTCATCCAACTGAGGATTCTTTGGGAATAGAGCACGAGGAGCGATTCCAAATGATGCTTCAACACTTTGATCACCAATCGGTTCTTTTGTCTATGAACCGAGGATGGAAAGGTGGGATCCACGTGCAATCATGTGGACATCACATGCACTACGACTGCCGTCAGAGTTATTGCGAGACCCTTAAACATCAAATGAGAGTCACAAGGGACCAGGTAAACTTTTTTTTTTACTCTTAAACTCATTCTAGCGTATCTTCCATTCATATATGTTTGTTTCCATCAGGCCCTGGATACAGATCATGGCGAATTCATTTGTCCAGTATGTCGACAAATGGCCAACTCTTTGTTGCCCGTGCCTCCAGATCCTCCGAATCTTCCAGCCATTAGGTTTACAGGGGATCCCCGTCTTCAAATGAACCAGGTGTCTGCCAAAATCCATCAACTCCTTTCCGAAGATTTCGTTCACCTGGTAAGACCTTAGTCAGCACGGAAATTTTAAAGCCTTACATACAAAAATAACATTAATGATTTTAGAAACCCGGCGCAACTCAACTTCGGGCAGAGATGTCGCACGTTATGGAGTTCCTGACTAAAACTACCTTACCCCAATATCGAATGGACAAGACCAATCATCCCACCCAAGCCATCACGAACTTCATCAGCTCGATTGCTCGGACCAACCTTGAGGTGGATCTCGTTCAACGAGGGGGTTCCTTGGTCGAAACCCAAGGAGCTGGAGCCACAGGTCTCAGTCAGGCCACTCACGTCAATAAACCCAAGTTCTGCTTTGGTAAGTAAAACACCGTCAAGAACCTTTGCAGATACCGGGGGTGCCCAAAGAGGTGTTTTTTTTCGTTTTGGAATGGCAAGCATTAAAATTGCTCCTCTTCTTTGTAGTGCCATTGCTTCACGTTCTTGGAATCCACATGAATGCTTGGCCAAGTCGTTCTTTGGCAGAAGAGTGGGGTCAGATCACTGGCCAATGGAAGATGCCAGAAGGCGTAAGAACCACTCATCCCATGATTGCCAAACATAGAGATGTGCCTTTGCTCCTCCAAGATCCACTTACCCTGATGCTTCACTTCTTGCTATTGTTACCCACCAATATGGAGAAAGCCTACTTTGACACAATCACCAAGGCCTGTTTCAACTTGAATGTGGTTCAGATCTTGGTTCGTCTGACTTGTGGATTGAGCTTGAAAGAACGTGAGGACCTAAAGGAGGCCTTCAGAAAAGATCCCAAAGGGAAATCACTGAATAGCAACCTGGGTCATGTTATTTCCCTTATGGAGGCCCAAGGCCTATACGTGGTAAGGGTACCTTTTCCAGTCCTCAAAAGTTGCAAAAATGCTTAAAATACTTCTCTATTCAGAATGATAATGATCAGATGTCTGTGGGCGAGGATATCCTGGGTCTTGAGTTATCTGACTTGGAGGACAGTGCCCAAGAACTGGCTCTTCCTTATCTCAGGATTGCCTCTCTAATCAAGAAATATGTCTTTGAGGAAGATATTCCCCAAATATATCTGGACAACAGAGAGTTCAGCCAGTTACTGGAGTACCTAGATTTGGCTTCACCAGACTCACATATAGCTAGAGCAAGTGGTGCTGGTGCCATGGAAGAGGATCCTCATGAAGCTAACCTATCAATCTGTGACGGTCTAAATTGGTTTCATCCTAAAGGTGAAGAGGTTGGGGGAGGCTCCAACAATGAGCTGACCCTCTGGTGTCAAAACTTCTTCCCCATGATCAACAGCCATTGTGGGGCAGCGCAAAAACTGCTGCAAGTGAACCTTCTGTGGCAACAACCAAGCCTACTAAAGGTTCCAAAGAACTATGATGAGATATTTGAGGTAAGAACCACAGAGATGGTTATCATTGGTGGGATGCTTTTACTGATTCCTATTGTTCACACTTTTAGTTCTATCATAAGCGGAAGTGTTCCAAGTGTGGCAAGGTTCCCAAGGATCCCACTGTGTGCCTCATGTGTGGGACCATGGTCTGCCTAAAGGAAAACTGTTGCCGACAACAAGTGGGAGAATCTCATGTTTTAGAGACTGTTAAACATGCCTGGGATTGCGGAGGTGGGACTGGGATCTTCCTTGCTGTCAACTCTTCTACCATTGTGGTTATCCGTGGGAAGCGTGCCTGTATATGGGGCTCCATTTACTTGGATATGTTTGGCGAAGAGGATAAAGAACTCAAGTAAGTAGTTCACTTTAGGCTATCTCGAAACCTCTGTCATATCAGAACTAACTTAGTGGGAAACACAAAACCTCTGTTGTATCAGAAGTGAGTGAGTGGAAAACACGAAACCTCTTTTATTAGCTAGTGGAAAATATGAAACCTCGTGCTAAATACAATGTTGTGTTTTAATTTTCAGACGTGGTAAACCACTTTTCCTCCATGAAGAGCGATACCGATTGTTGGAGCATCAATGGAGAACTCACAAATTTGACCACACTAACCGAAAGTGGGTAATGCACCGGGACACCATATAAGTCTAAACAAAGGCTTCCACATGAATTGTATGTTAATGAAGAAGAAGAAGAAACAAAGTTCCTAGTGAGAATAAGAATGTTCGGCTAGAAAGAAGAAAAACTGCCTCTTCAAGTACTCCCTTTCCCTGGATCACGGATCACAATCTGTATTACATTAATGAATTATTATATACCTGCTTGTTACACAAAGAAAGAGGTCTCAAGCATCTATTCTGCAATCCTGTAAAGCGTACATGTCCCCCAAAAAGTATATCGATCAACTTCAAGATCTATTTTTTCGCCATGAAGAACTGAACGCACGTACACATTGCAATGTTATCATATCTGTATATCAAGCTGCTTGATGAATAAACACTCTAGTTGACTTGAGACTACAAATTCAGTTTCTGAAACCTTGACTAAACGATCAAAAAATATGAATTTGAATGAGTTGTGGCATTATAAAACCATTTTAACATGATTGAAAGACAAATGCGAAAATTGAGCCATGTGAAATTTTTAAGGAGTAATAGCTGAAAAAGTCTAAAGCAAATTGGACTATTTGTTATAGAGCAAGTCCAAAAACTGAAAATTTTAGAACAAGACGGGAAACAACCGAGTTCACTGTTTTGAGTGACAAAAATCGTCGAAAATCGCAAACTTGAAATTTTTTCACGTGTTGTATAATTTCTGCTTCTTCAGCACCATAAATTGAAACCTTCAATGTATAGGTTTTAAAATATCCCCGACCCAAAAACTAATCCTAATGACTACAAGTGACTTGTATTTCCAACAAGGGGGTGTGCCCTTAATAGAAAGAAAGGCTTGTTTTGGAAGACTTATAATCAGGGTATCATATAAAAGCAGCTATATTAAGGTTCAAAAAACAATTCCAGGTTAAATTTTAACTACGTCAAACGATTTTCTGGCTCAAGCAACCGAATTCAAAAGAATTAAATGAAAAAAGAAATAATCTTTATATGCCTCGATATTCTATGAAACCCATATCCAATAGGAGAAACCTCAGATCAAGTCAGATTTAAACAATCATCAACATTTATGCCTCGTGCGATGTTTATTTCAGATGTTCTCGATTAATTTTTGCTCTCAATTTTCCTCATCCTCAGTTTGATTTCCACCAGTAAAAAACGAGCCTTCATAGAAGTCATCCTGAGCCCCATTCCCTGGTGTTTCCACAGGCCCTTCAAAAGTTAATTGCTCATCATCCCCATAAGTCTGGATATTCCCCATTTCAGTGGCCAATTCTTGTTCTTCCTCATCATCATAGATTGGTTCCAAAGTTTCATTGAATGATTCCGAAGGGTTTACTACATTGGCCATGATGTTCTTGGGATTGGCTGGATGCTCCGGATTCTCCAAGATTTGACGCCAATCATCGTTGTCAATGCAAATGGAGATGACCGATTGGATTAAATGACAGGTCTCATTTGGATCACATTCCTCACTCTGATTGCAAACTGAAAGGATATGATCAATTGGCAAAAGATGATGTTTATCAGATTCATGTTCGTATATCCAAAATAGTTCTGTTTTACTCTCCTTAAAATAAAGTATGTTAAGTGTTGTTTTTGATCATCTTTTAACATACAGAGCATCCCAAAAGTTTTTGCCTGTTTCAAAACGTTGCCAAATTTTATTTAGTTGAACTTTGGAACTAATGAAAACAAAGAATCATGTTGAAAAAATATATTTGTAGGTGTTAATATCTTCACTTTTGCTTTTGGCATTTGTTTGTCAGCTCGTTCAATGGTGAAGAAAGTACAACATTCTCAATTTTTTGTTTCTGGAACTCTTCAAAAATAGACTCTGCAAGGATGCTGTGGCGCTCTTTGGTTGAGGAAAAAGTTCGTGAGCACGTCCACAAATAATAAAATTATAAACTATACAAAATCATACGTGACCATTTAGCTATGTTGTCAAACCGACAAAACTTTTGGGACACCCTGTACACGTCCGATTCGCTCAATGTTATATTTTTGTGTCTGAAGAAAGTGACACTTACATTCATTTTTTTTTAAATATTTGATGAGAAAAGTGTACGAGACTTCATTTTTTTTGTCTTCCAAGTCTTTGGACCTTTTTATTTAAGCTTTGATGATATCAAATTTGCGATACTTGGATTTTCATCACGTTGTAGAGCTTTTGTGATTTTTTTCTGCACTTTTTAGTCACTGATTTAGACTTTCATTTTTTTTTCAAATATTTAAGGTTCAAAACCAGTGTCTTGTCATCACTAGCCTCGTGAAATTGAGTTTCACCAAATCCATCGTGACAAAAAGAAAAGTGTTTTACTATTTTTCAATGCTATACTGAAAGCAATTTCTTACAAAATCTCGGACAGAATTTCGATTTTACTTATCCATACCAAAGCTAAATCAGGTATGCACTATAAGAAATTGTGCTTTCATTAAGATTTCATTAAGATCCATTTATCTCAAGCGAAATTTCAAGTTCAATAAACGGTTCTTTGTGGTTAAAAATGAAGACTTTTTTAGAAGTTTTTACAAATGAGTTCCCATAAAATTTCTGTTTGCTAATGATTATCGCAGTAAAAGAGCACATCCTTTCATGGAAATACTCGCATTAATAAATATAATCTACAGCCCACGAATCAGCCGCTTTTATTAAAGCAAATAGTAATCAAGAATGAAAGGTGCCACTAAGTAATTAATGCGAAAAACGCATATACTGCACTTATTCTAAAAGTAAAAACTTACCTTTTCCTCTATAGCAATGAATGCCATTGAATAGTCCCAATGTTAGTGCAATGTAGAGAAGAACGGTCATGATGCGATTTTGATCCAAGTTTAGATTGAAACTGAAGTTTTTAGAGCAAATCCAGACGCCTTTGAAAGAATTTGAGGCTCTTAACTTGTGATTTACCTCACTATTAATTTATGAGGAAGGCAATCAAAACATCCAAAGCAAGAATGAAGATTGTGCTGTTTTTTGTTAATTTACCTTTAATGGTTGCCTCACTCATACTAAAATGCTTTTAAAGCACGTTACAACTGATTCATAGGATAATCAAGCAATCGTCAAATTTCATTGGCTTTCACTTCAAACAATCAAGATTAATGCAAAAACCGTAGCAATTTTATTGATTAAGTTTTATGAGGTAAGGAGGATATACGTGTATGTACTTGACATGTATGAATTTTTCTTCATCTATGATTTATTTCGTATCTTTTTCCATCTCTTTCGCTTTTGGCATGAGCCCTCTCCTTTAAAAATTCTGTCAAGGTATAAATGAAGGCGTTCTTTGAATGTAATTCAGGTGAAGCAAACTCAAAAACCTTTTAAACATTCTCTCCCGAATGAAACATGCAAAGTTATCTAAAACCAATTTCTTTTTCCTGTGGACACAAGCACATAAATGAAAAAAATGCAAAAAAATGTAAACGTAAAATTCGTTTATTTTACACTTCATTTGCACCCTTATGGCCTTTTTGTGGCGATGTATTACTGTTTCTGTGGTCAATCATAAAACCATGCTTATGAGTAATAGCAATCTATTTTTAACAACAAATATAAGCCTTGTCATTTCCAGTATGATGCATTTTCCTTGAGGAATAAAACAAAAATGGATCTCTGAAAAATGTGTGACATTGATTTATTACCACCCTGTAAAAGGGATGCTGCAAAGAGTTTACTGAAATGTGTCATAAAGGCGATTCCATCCTCTTGCTCATAACTATATCATCTGGATGAGATGAATTCCGGTGAAATTGACATGATTGCGTAAAAATTCACTGAAATGTAATGTCCATAGTATATGTCGGTAAAGTTGTTATTATTTCGGTCAAAAGAGTCAAGTTTTTGGAACCATCTTGAAATTTTTGTATCATAGATGAATTTTTAAGGTTGTTACTTGACATGACGGATCATAGTTATTGAAGGAACTATCCAGTTAAAAAAGGTTTTGATGCACCGAAGTTTTTTAATTTTAAGACCACTTTTCCATACTAGTTTAGATTAAACCAAAAAAACAACTAAATTGTACAATTAAGAGTATTGATGCCACTAAACTCCTCTCAACAATATTCAGACACAGACAAAACTTATAGACACATTTGTGACAAGGATTTTTAAAAACCGTATTTTTATAACATTGAACTTTCACCATGTAAGCAACATATTTCTTTTTTGTTTTTCCGGTTTTAAGTAGCGCACTCTGTCATTGTTAAAGATCTATTTGTAAATTTAGAACTACTGAATTTCTCTGGACGACAAGGCCATGAATAAGAATTTTCAAAACTACGTATTCTAATTTGTTTAAAATTGATTTTTTCTTTTGAACTCTAGATGGGGCATTTCGCCTCTCTCCAAAACATGGCTTTGAGTTGGCAAAACTTTTTAACTCTGGCATTAAGTTTAGATACATGACAAGTCGGTTGTTTTTGGCACTATTTCAAATGATTAGAGTATACTTACACTTTACTCTTACTCAAGTGTTGTTAAAAAGCCATTCTCAAGTGTTTTCATGGTTTATAAGTTGCCTTTTACACTTTTACATGCAGCAAAGGTACTGAGATCATGGGCTGCATGATTACGTTTAGATACTTTTTTAAACGTTTTTATAGAGTATCAATGAAGTGAGATTAACAGTTCTTCAGTATACTCTCAAGTCACCAATTGTATTTGAACTGCATCGAGTGTATACTTGGAGACCATTAGTATGACTTTTTGGTATACTCTAAGAACCGTATATCCGTACATTATATACAACCCTATTTTTAAAAATACATGAATGCTTATAAGACAGCGAATCTAAAAGTGATTCACTTAACATTTAAAGTTTCACTTTTAGGGACGTTTTTCCAAAAAATAACTTTTTTTGGCATATTTTGTGGATGAAATGAGTATTTTTTTCACTTTTTGAGTTAGTTTTCAAAAAACACTTTTTAATAATTATGAATCATGCCTTTGTACAATCTAATTATACAAGCTTATGCTTGAACATGCATTTTGGCTATATTTTAGTATACTCTAACGATTGAAATCAATGTAGTTAGCATCTCAATCCTTAATCCGATAAGTGACAGTACACCAAAATCAAGTCAGATTAACGATCCTCACCCCAGCTCCTATCTTGAAAAACAGCAGCTGTCGCGAGTATATACTCGAGGCTCATTAATCTGACTTGATTTTGCCATACTCTCGCATTTTGAATCAACTTTTTGTCTCCTCGACACCAGCAAGGTCTCATGGGCAAAAAAAATGAAATTGCGAGTATTTTGCTCATTGGATACAATATACAATAATGGTTGCAATGTTTTTGTAGTAGTGTTAAGATATTATTATGGTGTGTTCGGGCCCATTCTGCGTTGTCTTTGGCGCCATTCGAGGCGAGGTATCCACTAAACTTGGGTGAAAAGACCTATGAACCTGACCAAAGCTCGGTCGCGCGTTTTTATCAACTGCGCTAAACCTTCTTCCATTTCCTGTAGACACAAGCTCATAAATGTAAAAACAACAAAAAACATTTGTTTTACATGCCCTTTGAACAAAATAGCAATTGTTCTTGGAGAAAAGACATTGTTTTTTTGTTTACATTTCTTTAGGGGGCGTTTTCCAAAAAATGCCTTTTTCGAATTTAATGAGCATTTTTCACTTTTTGAGTCATTTTTCTAAATATCACTTTTCAATGATTATGGGCCATACTTTTGTATAATCCAATTATACAATCTAATGCTTGAGCATGATCATTTTGAATAAATTTTAGTATACTCGAATTATTTATGTGGAACCCACAAGTTCAGTCGTCCAAAGAATCGAGTAGTTCTTCGTCCAGACTCGTTTTGAATCTCCCGCTCGATTCCGCGCTCTTTTCTCCTTGGTTCGATCCAGCTTGACAGTTGTCCATCCCCAGATTCGCGCTCCAGAGTTCAAATCGTTTCGAGATCAACTCGATTTGAGGGCGGGAAGATTGGGCACGATTCTCCCGGCGGTCAATCCCCTACTATGGTGTCCCCGATTCGTGCCCCAACTGCGTGTGGAACCTCTTTGCCCAAGCCCAATTTGGACCATCATCATGAGCTGGAACCACCCACACCCACGAACGTCACACCGGGTAATCAATGGAATGAAAAGGTATCCTGAGCCTCAACTCTGATTGCTTGATGAGGCTTGATTTCTGTTCCAGTGAGCCATAAACCCAAACGATCTATTAAACAGGTCTTTGCTAAGAAAAGATTCTATTTGGATATTAAAACCAAGTCGGCCAAAAGTCCGCAAATCAAGAATATCATCGAGGAAATCCAAATTCTGGGCGGGGTAAGCGACGATTGAGCCAAGAATTTCATTTTAAGATGGATATTTTGCATGTGTTTTCATTGGCGTAGAGCGTCGGATGTGTTTTTGCCGGGTTTCTTTATCATTAACCCAAAGCAAGGTTTTTTAAGTGCAACCAGCGAAGTAAAAAAATGCGTGCAACTTTTCGTTATTGTGGCACAAAATTTTCATCACTTGCTGAGAAGTTCGAGAATAGCTTAAACTTTTATTATAAGGGTCCAATTTTAGAGGTTTTAATTAGAAGTGTGACCTTCCAATCAGCTGTTGCTTAATGGACCGCACAAGCCAATTTTGATTGTTCCATATGTATTTTTAATTTCACTAAATTGGCCCGAAATGCTTGTCTTGTTAGAATTTTTTCATTGAAAAATGTTGCTCCTTGAAGAGAAGAATAGTAGTAATAACATTTTTTGCTTTGATTTATGTTTATTGCAACTAAGAGTCATAGTAACGGTTAAAATACAGGTTTCAGACATGTATATAAATATACGAACAGAAACAAGGAACTAAAAAGTATATCGAGATAAATAAATAAAATATTAGTATTCTTATTGTATTGTTGCTTAATTCAATGAATTGAACGAGTTGTAAAGTTATGAATGCACCAATACTAAAAGATCTCAAAACAGACACACAAAAGACAATAAAAACAGGATATATGAATACTCGATTCAATAAATAACTCTTGGTATAAAAATACTTTTGCCACTGAGCGAAAGATACTGTCAGTACAAGAAAACTCTTCAAAAGAATATAGAGAAATTAATGCAACGATTTTGGCTGACAGACAATGTTATTATTCGTATATTCAGCTTTGATTGTACGTTTAAAAAACCAATAAATCCTGTGTAAATAGCATTACTAGATATCCAAAGCTTCTTTCAAATACAACAATTCAAGCACCAATTGCATCATGTTTGAAATACTTCCTCGTTCATTTGAAACAGCACAAGTCCTGAAATCCTAAAAAAATTTACTCGGTCTCGAGTTCACCATAAAAAATCAAGACAATGCCTGCAATTGCACTTCCGCCTCGGTCAGAGTGTATCCAAAGCCTCTGTTTTCACACTATTCCATCGAACTGACTGGTTTAATTTTCGCTGTTCCTTGTACAAGAACATGCAAAGAAGGTTTTACCTCGCTAGAACTATTAATTTAATTAATTGAAGTTAGTTCCATTATTGATCTAGTCACCTTGAATGCATTCCGACGCTGATTCCCTAGTGTCTAAAAATGGAACTAATTAGGCACAGAAATGTAGATTTTGTGTATAAATGTATCTCAAACAACAGAAAAAATTGCTCAAGCATCAATTTTGCCAACATAGCCTCGAAAGACCAAATCGCGGTGTTAACAACAATAATTCCCATGAAATTGTTCCCTGATTGTCATGAGATTTCTCTTGCAAACAGAGCCCCATCTAGCGGACTGCCAAACAGGTAGCTCATTACTCTTGTTAGTGCGTTTCTAAGAGTCAAAGCTATAAAATTCATGACAACTGCCTTTGTGTTCTAGTCCTCAGAACGAATGTATGATGTAGGCCACAGGAAAAAGAAGCTAGCTTCGCTTCGCAACTGATAATTCCTTCCCTTTATCGAACCCTGTGTAGTACTCTTTCTCTTTCACTTGCCCAGCCTCTTTTTGAGAACTGAAAACAGGGTAGCCACAATCGGCATTGAGACCCTTTATTGTCATTTTTACCTTTTTTGATATGACCAACGTACTACAGATAAGGTTTAAAGACAGCTCTGTATTTGCCTAGTGTTATCAAAGCCACATTCAGAATCAGGTGGACAAACAGAGGGACGGAATGTTATGCTAGATTTGATGAAGTTGAAGTCCGCGTTCTGACTTGGTATTGAAGGTGAGTTGTGGCAAAACGTTCACAGCAAACGCGATGACAAGTTGTAACGCGTAAACTTATCCGGCGATTATGGCTAACCCACCCTACTCCTCGCTTTGGAACTGAACACTGAGCAGTGTTCCTGTCATAGTCGAGTTAGTTAGTTGCATAGCCGGCACATTTCCTCCTCACTTCCCTCCCCCTTGTTCAGATTCTCGTATGTGATGTGAGCTAAGAGTCAGGCTTGCCAACCTATGGCGCTTGATTATGGCCAGATAGTAATTAAAAAATGCCAATTTGATAATTTTGCTTGGTTAATATTTGTTAGTCAGGATGGTAGATGTGCCAAAATTAATATTAGATTATAAAAGGGAAGACTAATCACTTGCATAAGAAAATATATGTTGAAATATTTCTCACTGACTTGAAGAGGAATTTCGCAAGAAGAAAGACAGTCCATATTAAAAGCAAATTTATATATAGGCTAAGCTGTTGTTTAGGAACTGGATAAAGTGCATTTTAAGTTTGAATTAATGTCTTAAAGAGTTGTTTGAAAAAATTGATGCATGAAGAAAAAGGCAGATTGACCTGGAAAGAGGTGTATGCCCATAGAAATTGGCAAATTGGAAATTGACAAACTAGAAAAGTAGTAAAGATGAAGTTATAACATTGTCTAGTGCTCTGCAATCTCACAGCCATATGTTCAAAATTAGTATTGAATGGCCGGAAAAACGTCTCTTATTTTCATTGACATTGTGTACTTGTGCCAAACCGTCAAATGAACTGGTATTTGCTTCTCATTGGGAATCCTGAGCCAGGAAGACCGCAAAGGGTCTTCGAATCTTCCAGTTCGAGCCCCCTCTTGTCTATGTACTTAGTGGGTGAACTAATGCTGAGACGAGTTTTGTAAAACCCGAATTTACTCAAATCTCTCAATCTTCAAAATTGCTCAATATTTGTACATGAATGGCAAAATGATGCCAAAATATAATTAAATTGTTTTGGGATGTTGATATTGTAGAGTTATTTAAAGCAGGGGCACACATCCATGTTTACCAAAATAACAATCTGCTACCAAAATCAACCACTGGGAACCTGTGAACACATAGTGATTGTTTTTTTTTGTCAATTATCGTTTTTAAGTCATAAGCAAGAGGCAAGATTTCTTCCTCATGAGAGCAAGAAAAATGTTCTTCATGGGTTTGGTGAGTTATTTTCCCGAGTTTTTGAACTTAAAACGTTGCAGTTCTATTTTGAAACTAAATGGCTGTTTCTGGAAGTTGCATTTCCCCCAGAGATGTGTTTTGATGCTTTTTGCCAATTACCTCAATATGTAATTATTATACACAAAGGCCGGACTTTTCTCATATTTTGTTGTGGAGCAGAAATTCCAGACGTTTCATAGCATGGAATCAGCCGATAGCTACGTCAGCTGAACTTTCTCCTGGAAACGTCTGGGATTTCTGCTCCACGGCACAATATTTTTTTTCCGAGCTATAATTGTAAATGAGTGGCTCTGAGGTAAACTTAATTATGCTTCATCAGATTAAAAAAATATCAAATTGCTTTTACAAGAACTCAAAGCCTTTAAGCAGAACAAGCAAAGTAGCAAATATCTGCAATTTCTTTTCAGCTGTGTCCAGTACATCGAGAAGTTTGAGAAGGGTAACTTTTTGGGGGTTTTATTATTACCATGTCTTCCCAGTCAACTGTTGTTTTAAGACCTAAAAAAGTTTTAGCCATGCACCCATAAACCAATGAAAGATTCGGTCTCGAGTTCGGTCTCAGTTAACTCCCAAACATCCGACCCCTCTTCCTCGTTCTCTCTCTCAAAGCTGCCCTCTCTTTTCACTCGCGCGCCCTCAAATAAATGCCAGCTGCTCTGCTGTGTAGAATCGTGACTAAGGAGTGAGCGGCCGTTCCTGGAGCGGCTAAGAGGAGCTCTATCTGAGAAGAACTGAGGAATGAGGACTACTCACCCTGGAGTGTGAGAGGCTGAGCTGCCAAAGCAGAGTAGTTTTGTAGGAAATCGTGGAGTGCAGGCAAAAAAATGGATGATGGACTTCAGGCGAAGAAGAATTTGGCTACGAAAGAGGGCTTCCAGGCTCAGAGGCGCGGCCATCTTGAAATTCTAGTGCAGTGAGAAGTGCGTCCCATCATCCTTGGATCCAGCAACCTTCTTAGGATTAGTAAGTGTCTCAGAAATCCGGACTTTGTTATAGACATTTATCCGTCTGGAGGACGTTAGTGCCCATTAGGCCGCTAGAGAGCGTCAGATCGTCCCTCAAATGCCTCTATACCCATTTTCAGACCCGTTAGATCCATTTGAAACGGGTTTGGCCGTGATTGAGGTGTATTTTGAGGCTGCGAACGACCTTTTTTGACATTATAGAACATATCAAAACATTTCAAAATTGAGGCTGAAGCGGGCTTAAAGCAGATTTGGGCTGGTAGGGCCGACAAAAACAGGCAGAAGCAAGGTGAATTTCGCGGGACTACTCAAGACCTGGACCTGACAGCTGTTATTGTTATGGTCACAAGGAGGCATAAATCATTGAGAACTGGTTGGATATTCCATTTCATCATATGGGATAAGCAAAGTAAATTTGTGGGCAGTCAGTGGAACGTCCTTTTGAGTACAAGAAGCAAAGACTTGAGTTTGTTTTTGTTTTCATTACCTTTCATAATATTTGTTAAGCTAAATAGAAAATAAGTGCTACAAATGTGTAGCACCGGGTCAAAGAACTAGACTAGGGATTGAATGTACCTAAATGACATGTTAACCAAAATTGTTGAAATCTTACAAGGAAGATTCAAAATGATGTCCTTGTGGAAGCAAAGAAGTTCAACAAGATTTCATGACACAAAATGTCGTTTGAAGATATACCAAGATATGAAACAGGGCACAATTGCAAAATATTTTTTAATGCGGGAACCCAAGTTTGACCAACCAAC
The DNA here is from genome assembly GCA_010645155.1 of Tigriopus japonicus. NCBI lineage: Eukaryota > Metazoa > Arthropoda > Copepoda > Harpacticoida > Harpacticidae > Tigriopus > Tigriopus japonicus. The sequence goes on along the minus strand of CM021317.1, from coordinate 1,508,184 downwards.
GCAATTCGTAATCACAGGAAATGATCCTCAGTCAAAGTTTGATGGAAAATATCGTTAGTCAGTAGCTAAATTAGCCTCATATCAAGAAATGTCAAGTACTGCATATCAGCCACAGAAATTTTCTAACTATTCTCCTCCGAACCATAAAAAATGCATAAAAGATGTGAACAAAATTTCCATCACATTTTTCTGTTTTAGACAATTGAAGAGTTCTTTTCGAAAGAAGTAACCACTGTGATATCGGACGCTCCCGATTGGAAGCTCAAGAGTCCAGGGACCGCCCAAGGTCCATCTAACGTGGTCAGTCCACCCACCCCTTGCAGTCTTCAGTCTTGGTCACCTGCCACGCCCGCCACACCCACCGAAGACAAGCGCAAACTCGCCACGCCCTCCAATACACCCAAATCTCGCGTGGAAACCATCTTGGAACGAGCTCACGTTCAAGCTCAAGGAACTTGTGACGTGATCGAGATCGCTCACAAACTCAAGATCCACATCTGGAGCTTGAACAAGCTTTGGAAGTGGCTGGAGGAGCTCAAGAAGAAGTTTGGTCCTCTTCGGAAACCTGCCGGACATTGGCGACTTCATCAGCGATCGCAAAGCGTCGATTCTTCGCTTCATTCTCATTCCCATCGACCTTTGGTCTCTCCTTATATTAAGTTCGAGACCACGACACGTCAATATAAACCCGTGATTCACGAGTTTAAACGCTTTCCGAAGCTCTTTTTGGGCGGCAAATTCTTGGGCTCGCCGTTTTATCCGCCGGATTCCAGTCAAAATAAGTTCGTGTACAAGCGATTGAATCTGGAAGAAGGGGAACAACGATTGGAGAAAACTGAAGAGGACTTTAAGGATAAACACGCGAAAACGAATAATCGCAAGGAATCTAGCAGGTACGAAAAAATAAGTTTTGATAATTGGGAGTAAATTCTTGTGAACACAGTCATATTTTTGGGGGTAATTTAAGTCCAAGTGTCTTAGAATGATGAAATGCTTTGGCATGATTTTGTGCTTATTCATCAAGATCACCCAACAATCGGCATCAATTTTTAATGAGTGGTAAATTTTTGCGTGGTTGCAGTAGTATTTAGAGCGGGGAGAAAACAGTTCACTTTTAATTTTCTTTGAACATTACCTTTTGGTTTGAACTTTATGAGATTAAAATAGTTTTATAAACATATTTCTGCAGATTTAACTTTCTAAAAGACTTTTTGAGCCTGTTCCAGACTTAAAATCTTGTTTTTTAATGATCTGACTTAAAAAGTGCGCCCAAAACTAATTCTGTTACTCGAACAAACCTTAAAAAATCAAGAGGGTACAACTTGTAAAGTTGAAAACTACAAAAACTTAGAGTGTTTATGTTTTTTCTTCGTTTATCATTTAGCCTATTTCAATTTTCCCCACTCTCAAGAAAAACTTCTTTGAGCTAGAAACTGCTTTTGTACTTCAGAATTTACTTAAAGAACTTGAAAATTTTGGCCTTTTACAAGCTCTCTTAAAAGCTAGTTGTCACGTTAGACAATGCATAGTCTCCATTCAAGTTCCACATAGTAAAGTGAAGTTGATTACTATAAAATCTTAAAATGACCTTCAACCAATCTCCCTCATTTCCTCTTTTCAGAGTCACCCATAAAACCCCCACCAAGAAACGTCCTCTTCCTACTGTTGCCAGTCAATCTGCCAAAAAGCGCGATCGTCCCGGATTCTGCGAGCTCTGCAACCTCGAATTCGCCGACCTCAACACGCACATCGAGAGTGAAATGCACGAATACTGGGGACTCAACGCGTCCCATTGGGTCCACGTGGACACCTGCATCGCCCAACTCAACACCCCATGTGTCTCCTAACCACCCTCTACCTATATCATCCCTAGTGTTTCGGACATGACCCTAGACAATAACTTTTTTAGTATTATCAATAATATCATCATCATCATCATCATCATCATCATAGTAACTATAAACCCCTTGGATTCGTCGTTGTCAAGCTGTCTCCTCCGGCCCAATTTGAGAAGATGCCCGCTCGCACGGCCCTTTTGATTGCCATTGGGGACGTTGTAGAGACTGGACCGCCCACAACTCGTCGAGCCTCGTCGGCTTCGGCCTCATCTTCGGCTAGATTGAAGACCAATAACGGATATCGATTGGCTGCTTCCGGTCAGTCTAATCAGCCGGTGAGGTTGCGGTGTCATTCGGAAACGGCGTCCGAGATCCACAATTCGGACGATAACTTGTCCACCGTGAGCTCTTTGTCGGATGATGAGAATGATGAAGAATTGGTGCGTGCCAAAATGAAGACCCGTGGGGTTGGGCCCAAAAGTCGGACACGCCTTTTGAGTGTGGAGAGTGAGAGCAATAATGGGGTGGAGGACATGGATCAAGGGGGACCTTTGAGTCCACGAACGAGGTCCACGACCAAACAAGAAAAGAAACTGAAGGTCAACGCACCCGAGTTCGACGAAGAAGTATCTTTCAGGTAAATTTCAGATGTTAAAAGTGTAGTGATTCAAAGTTTGAGTGTATCAAAGCAAGAAGCACTGGAATCATGGAGTGGGAGGCTAGCAATGAGAATAATGATTTCCAGTAAGAACAATTCAATTACGTTCTTCTGCAAATGAGACCTTGTATATTTTGACAAGAGTACGTATTTCAATTTTCAGCTCAATCGAACGTCGGAGTCAAAAGTTCTGCTCTCTCAAAGCTCAGTGCAAATCCTACTGAGAATGAATGAACGAGCCCTTTTGTGGTAATCGTTTTACCACAAAAGGGCGAGTTCATTCATTCTATGCTCTCTACAGTACATAAGTTTGAGAAGGCATAACTTTTCACTCCGGCATTCGATTGGGCTGAAATTTGAAATACATGTTCTTCTCTATGTAAGCCAGGTCTCATTTGCAGAAGAACGCAAATGCTTCGTTTCTGCTGGAAATCATAATTCTCATTGCCAGCCTCCCACTCCATGATTTCCGTGCTTCTTGATCAAAGTAAAGGAAAAATGGCCATCTTATTGCACAAGCTACCTTCCTAGCGCAGTTCATGTACTGATACTAAACCTGAGTATGACTCATTTTGACAATGTAATAATACTTTAGTATGGCCAAGTTGTTTAAATTAGTTAGACCTTGTATTGCATTGAAGGGCCGGGATGTTGGATTAAAACGTAAGGTATGCATTTCCCATTTGAAATTGTGTTTGAAAGATCTTCTATTATAGGGGATGATAGTTATGGTTGAAGTTCAAAGGAATTAAAAGTTGATTAATGGATGAGAGAGGATAAAAGCTTAACTTTGATAACAATTGAAAGTGGGAAATAAAATTTAATGGCCACATCTCAAGTTTTCATGTTGTTTCCCCAATACAAAATTTCCAATTTTTATCCCGACATTTGATGTTTTTCTCTTTCAAAAAGACATTTTTCTAACCCCTTCATATTTCCTGCAAAACAATCTCTCGATGATTTTATATTTTGTGTTGTTCATTTCAACTGAAAAACTATTTGCAGTGTCTTGCCAAAAAAAAAATAATATAAATCTTGACATGACTCGCAGTAATATTATATGTCCAGCTGTTTTTGATTCGAGACCTCTGAATAAGAAATAGATTACGAAAAAAAAAAAAACCATATTTCAAGGTTTCTCTCGGGTCTTGGCTCTAAATTTCAACTCTAACATCTCTTGAATTTTCCAGTGAGGCTCCTTCCGGTTTGTCAGAAGAAGATTTTGGTGATTCCAACCCTGGTGGTGAAACCAATGGTCACGTCCTTGATGATCCCGAGGATGCCAACACCTCACCAGAGGCTTCTTCTTTGAACACCAATCACACCCATAACAACAGCTCTGAAAGCGGTGCCAAAAAGCGTCGCAAATCGAGCGCCGAAAAGTTCCTGGAAGACAACTCCGAATACTATGGCATACAGGTGCTGCCCAACAAATTACGCTCTAAGATCACATTTCACAAAAGCTTCCTAGAGTTCCTTAAGAGCGGGCCAAGACAGTCGGGAAACAATGGCCAAGGCCAACAACGACACAACTTTTTGTCCCGCCAACCTTGGACCACTGAGGTGGCCACCAGTAGCTTGGATCGTGTTGGTGTTGGGTGTGGGAGTGAAATGGGCGTTATTGACCCTAGCGACCATTTGGGATCCGCCTCCCTATCCTGCTCCTCGTCTTTCCCTCTGGCGAGGGTCACCGGGCAGACCACCCTTGAGGGTGGTGGTGGTGGTGATTCCTGGGATTGGGCCAATCGTGGGGCTGAGGTACAGAAAAACAATCAAGTACTGATCCTCCACTTTTGTGTACATACTTTACCACGACCCAGACACGCTCATTCCACTAACCCGGGTTGATCATTCGGGAGAATTTGAAAAGCATTTTTAGTCACCACAGAGTTTGGCAGATGGGTTTATCTAGGCAAAAGTAATTGTTTGTTTATTGCGCAAAGGGACTTATCTTTGGAAGGTTGTGATTCGCCAAACTTTTCCTCTTTTGGTTTGTTTTAGGGTTGGCACTTTATTTTTGACCTTAAACACCCACAGATGCCCTTAAACACCCACAGATGCTCAAGAGTGTCTGCAATTCATAGCAAGATCAAAAAGAGCCAATGAGGTTTTGGGGAACTTTTGGATGGATGTAGACAAAAGTGTTCAAAGCAACAGTACCCACCCGACCAAAATAAGTCATTTAAAGTATTCAAAAAACCAGAAACATTGTTCACTTCTGAATGAAGTGGTTCATCAACCAAACCGAATCTTGTTTGAGGTAGTGCCCAGTAATGTGAAGTGTACATACAACTGTTAACATTCCCATTAAGTTCATTTGGCTGTCGAAAACATAAGGACCAATTAGAGCTTGGAAGAGGCAAGCCAAACAAAATTGCGTAATAACAAACCATTGTCAAATAAATAAGTAATAGATGGCAGTGTTTATAGCTACACTCTTTTTAGTAAAGGGGGAAAGGGTAACTACGACAATTGCCTCTCTGCCTAATTCTGTGAACCTAATCACTTTACTTTTGTCAAGCACTCGACGATTGGCAATAAATTTGGTTGGGAAAGCCCTCGACGGGAGCCGAATTGGAAGACCCAAGTCATCTAAAATTTGTTCAAGAGCACATAAATTAAATACTCCACGTGGCTAGTTTTGTTCAGATACCACAATCAAAGTTTGTTTTGCGTTCACGACTGACCTGTCCTGCTTTTGTTGTCCTCTCTTAGGGTTCTCTCTCTGTCCTTGTCCATCATTCTATCGCAACATTATTATTTAAAATTAAAATTCTTCTTTTGTAGGATAAGAAGACCAAGCAACGCCATAAATCTGCTTCTCAAGAGTCTTCCCTAAAGGTGGAGCTCCCAAATGGCAAACATCGTCGAAGACGTTTAGCTAGCTCACCAGGTTCCAATTGCGTTGATCCTGCTCACTCTGAAAGCTTAAAAAGTACCTCAACTTCAGCTATCACTACCAGTTCCTCATCGTGTTCTTCAACTAGTACAACTACAACTTCAACGACAACAACGACGACTCACATATCCAAACGACTTCTCCGTGTTGATGTGGAAAGACTTCAAGTAGACAATGCTAATCACTCCAAAGAGAGTGAAGGTGAAAGTGATGAAGAGCCCCACATTGAGGAAGGTCACAATGATGTAGACCCAATCCAGCAGCACGGACGACGACCTCGATATCGAAAGTCCAAACGCCAAGCAGCTGCTTTGGCGGCTCAACAATTGTCTGAGAGAGATCGAAACCAGGAATCTCCCAGTCCCAAACGACGTCGAACTGAGTTGGACAAGCTCTTAGAAGCCGGATCTTCTTCGTTTCATTTTGAGACGGCCAGACAAGCCTCTTGCCGAGAGAACGGTTTGGGACCGATTCACGTGGATGTGACGGAACACCATTCAAACTCAAGCACTGATGAGACTCAAAACAAGCCATCCAAGGCGTCCACTACCCTCAAGATCAGTGTGAAGAAGACCAAAACCAAGGTCGTTGAAGTTCACACTGACACAGATGAGGAAAACGAATTGGATGTGGAGAACCAAGAGGATTCAATTAAAGAAGAGGAGGAGGAAGAGGAGGAACAAGGCCGTACCAAGTCTAAAGGAGGCAAGAAAAAACGCGGACATAGACGACTTCTCCTCACCAAAGAGGATCTCTTGGATGGTCCCCTCCATATTGCTCCCAAAGAAGAGAAGAAGAAGAAATCTGGTCTACTCCGGCGCTTTTCTCGCGAACCCAATGTCAACGACTATCTACCTCGAGACCTGTTTGAGAGTCTGGATGAGAGACTTGGCCAAATCACATCTGAATCCGTGGATGTCAATGGCATGTCCTTCTCCTTTGAGCACACCCCATTCAATGAGGGTTGGTTCCAGACCTACTCCAGGCAAGATCAGGGTGATGAGATCCTGTTCTATCCTGAAACCCATTGGTTTCCACTCCCATATGAGATGCCCATCTCCACATTCTACACCAAAAAAGAAGGAGGTGCAGGGGTTTTACCTGGAAAAGCCAAGCGGAAGATCTTGGAAGACTCTGCATCCGGGTCCATCACTCCAGAAGAGACCCCAAGGAAGAATACCCGTAAAGGTAGTATTGTGACCATTGAACCCTCAACAAAGTCATTGCGCAGGGTTGCCATGGAGAGTCGGAAGAAAGATGCCAGGTCCTCTGTGTCCTCTAGTGAGGGTAAAAAGTCAGGCATACTAGCTCGATTGGGGCCCAAAGGAGCCATTCCAGCTGGGTTGGGTGGTAACCTCAATGACGCCCATCGAAAGAGTCCAAGGTGCCATGCCTCAACCAAAGCTCTTTTGACTTGTACCACCATGCCTGATGGCGATGAGGAACTAGTCGATGTGGTGAACCCTGGTCCACCATCCGAGGATGAGAATCCTATGATAGATGAATGTTCCAATGACTCCACCTTCAGCCATGTGTCGGCCACCAATCAAGCCCGCAAGTTTAAATCTGAATCCTCCCAGGAGTACAAAGACCTGTCACTCAGCATTGAGCTCTTCTTAAAGCAGGACGATGCTAGTCTAGCTGGACAAGATAGCGATGGAGATCGTCCCTCCAGTCTAACCTTTAAGAAGAAAAAGCGTCGGAGTAGTGGCAAACACGCAAACTCCGCCAACTCTCAACATTCCGGAGAAGATCCCATGGATCGGATAGTGGCCTCCAATGTTGATCCACTCCTTCTGGATTGCCTGGAAGATGAGCTTCCCAGTGTGACCATTGACGAAGAGATTCCTGGCTCTGAACCCCTTGAACTGCTGAAGAACTATGAAACATGTGATTCCATGGCTCAAGTCTGCAATAGTCGATGGATGAGGGCCATGTCAATCATACCTGATCCATCGCCCAGGAAAGTGTTCAAGACAAAACGCATCAATTCACCCCCACCAGTTACAGTTCATCGACCGGAACTGGACGATTCCAGCTCAGAATACACCACTTCCGTTTGCGAAGAAACGGGTAGTGTCCATTCCTTGGAATCGGCGACATCCAGTGGACGTCGGAAAGTGAAGCGCAAACGCAATCTAACCGGATTTCCCAATCCCAAGAAAAGGCGGAAAACCCCTTCACTCCTCAGTAACGTGCTGACTAAACGAACCATAGCGGCAAGTTCCCCTAAAACTGAGATACCATCAGCCAAGTCTGTCAAACAGTCGGGACCCTTACCCAAAGGAAAAGGTCCCTTGGGTACTGCCAAGAGGGTGACTGAGATCTCTGACGAATCGGATGCTGATGCTGATGAGAGTGGCAGTGAAGAAGAGGAAGAAGAAGAGGCCAAAGAAACGGAAGGTCGGTCTCTGCGGAATGTTACCCGAGCAGAGCCCAAATGTTATCGCGATCCGGATTCTGATTTGGATCTTGGCGACGATCTCAAGGTTCCTGTGCGCAGGAAGATCAAAGTACCTAAACCCCCGTCTCCCAAGAAGGGCGGAAAAGCGACAAAGAAGCTCAAGACACCACTTAAGGTGCCTAAGAAATCTTCTCGGCACACGAGGTCCAAACGGAAATGAACGGACAAGATGACACGGAGAATCACTTCTGTTGGTCTCTTCTAGTGAATTGATTGTTGTTTTTGCTATCCTTGTTTTACTGTTTCCCGTAATCTATTACATACATTCGCACTTTCAAATTGATGGTAACCTCCTACTCTTCCCACATATATCGAATCTAGGAAATACATGATCCCAAATCCCACGTGTCTAAATACACCGATGAACCAACTTTTATTTACTTCAATGACAATGCGCCATCTTGCGGCAGTGCACTCAATGTTTCAATCTCTGTTAGGGTCTGATGCAAGAAGGTGAAAGTGGTTTGTTCTCAATCTGTGGATGAGATTTGGCAATTAGAAGTTTTCTTTTGAAAGCTGACGGCAGAATCAAACCTTCTAAAGCAGTCAAATATAATTTGGGGGCTCCTAACCACTAGTAATGGCAGATCAATCTTTTTCAATACAAAAGGGGAAATAAAAAGTCTTTTTGACCAACTGAATGTGATTGGCTAGTGAAAGACATCTCATCAGGGTGGATTAAATTAGGCTGTAAATGGACATTCAGAATGTACTTGGTTAATTTTTCTCAAGGAAACTTTTAGATGCTCATTCACACCCATAGGTGGAGAACCAATCTGATACCGGACATGATAATGCCTAACAATAAAAAACGGATGGTGTGATGGCTGGCTTCGCTGGCTGGGCAAGGCTCAACCCTCTGACCCTAGTATCCAACAATCACAAAAAAAAATCTGAAAAAAAAAACAATTTAAGTCAATTAACTCCATATAAATAAGGAAGAACCATGATCTTCCTCTTTTGTAATCAATTTGATCTTTGTCTGCACAGTTCATTTAAAAAAATAGATCCTTGGATGAAATGACTAGAGTAAATAAATCTGTCTTTCTGGTATGAAAAGTGATATTTGAATGACATATGGTTTGCCATTATTCCACCAATTTGAAAATGATTCACAATGAACAATTCGTGGTCAGACCCATTTTATGTTGATTTCCCACATGGTTGCCAAAGCAAGATATACAATGCCAGTATTTGGCAAAATCTTAAGTCCTTTTCCTTGACGGTTAACTTCTTTTGAGTGGCATCATTTAGCTTAAATGGCACCTATTTTTGAGTATTGATCCATTTCAAAAAATGATAGCCATCAAAGAAACAGAGTTGACACGTGGCCAAAAAGTGGCATCAAAGATTATGTCCTGGCAACCATGTTGGAAATAAACGTTACATAGGTCTGGCAAAGCAAGGTTTCCACTGATATTTTTCTTGGTTCATTGGTTTCAACCTTTCACTGGCTCAAAAACTTTCAAGTCTGCTTCAGTGAATCAAATTATCTCCATTACAAAAAAGTGATTAAAGTTTGAGCCTGCAAGTTGTTGTTTGAAATATGAAGAACTCTTGAAAATGCCAACAAAACATGCAAATTCAAAAGCATTAAAATAATCTGTTAAGGTTACATTTTAAGTTGCTTCTTGTTTTTTTATCAGGATACTCATTCCCAAGGCAGCCACCTCCGCTAAGTGTCTGTTTTGTCTGCCTCCAAATTTAGCACCCCACATAAAACGGTAGCTACACCTTAATCAAATGATAAAGTTCTCTTTTTTCTAGTTTTACAACTGAAAACATATGTGATGAAGGTTTGAAGCAAAAAGATAAAAATCACAAAATATTTTCTATAATTTAGGCTTGTAAAAATAGCCAAAGTATTAATCATTAGAATCTCTACTAAACAAGCTTCTGTTTTTCTTCGAAACGGCCAAAATCACATCTCGTTACATATGTTCCTCGCCAGATGTCGCTTCTACTCCCCAAAACTATCTCGTCAAGCTTTAAGTGGATAGAAACATGTTCCCTGCCGAATGAACTTGGACTTCCATGGGCAGGGTCTCTCAATTGGGAAAGCTGTCAGACAAGTTTTACCCACCCTACAAGCTTGCCAAGTAGAGAAACTGTTCCCGAACATAACACAATGATAATTCGATTCAGAATAATGGATTCTCTTTTATTCGGCATCATTTTGTTCACCTTTTTATTAGAATTAGTGTCAACTTTACACGTTAAAGTGGCGGAAGACGCATTAGAAGAGAGCGAGTTGAAGAAAATTGGAAATTACTTCCAAGCCAAGGAACATTCCAGTCTTGTTCTCACTTGTGAAATCCGACGTGAAGTGATCCTCTCTGGACTAAATTCGGATTCATTCAAAATCGACAACGACATGCAATGGAGCTATTCGGAAAATGTGAAACCTCATGCGGAAAAACTTCCCGAATGGAGTGAACTGACAGAATTTAGCCCCCAAGATAAAATATGTAGGGTTCTTCAGGATTATGTGGATGTTGCGGTGTCGGTAGGAAACATAAAGCACTTCATAATTGTCTGATGGTATCTAGATTGTCATTTACGTATTTTTAAAGGAGGAAAAGAAGTACGAAATATTTTGCACCCAAGAATTGCATCTGAATAAATTGGAACCTAATCACGAAGGTAAGTGTGATAAAGCGTTACTTTTTTGAAATAGTGTCAATTTAAGACACTGTAAGAAGAAAGCATTCAATTGATAGGTAAATATTACGTAAGTGATAGTTTAATTGTGAAAAAACGTTTTGTTTCCAACTTTTGGTGAGACTGAATATGTCATATGCGCATTTATGAGTAGGGGTGCAGATATCTGGCAAATAAAACATGCCTTTTAGGCCCAAAAAATTGCAAAAAGACCCGTCTAAAATGGCAAATAAAATAGCATTTAATCCACGAAATGGCAAAAATAGCAAAAAGACACGAAAAATTACCAAAATGTAGTAAAATTGGCCACTAAATTCGGAAAATGAGCATTGCGTTTCTCCAACAATAAAGTGAAATGCACGTGTACGAACATTTAAGAGCAAATATCTTTACTTCATTGAATAATCAATATATCCCTTAAACAAAACATTTTGGACAAAAAAATAGTGATGGACCGAAAGGGCTCATAACCGAAACCGAAACCGAAAGCAGCTGACTACAAAATTGTGTAAATGCAAAATCCACCTTAAAAATTAAATTGCTCATGTGTTTGATGTTGGGTAGGGCGTAGATTTTGAAAAATCGAAAAACTTGAATTTCAGTGGTTTTTGGATGAAAATTTTTCGATTTTATTGTCGAACTTCGTCCTTTAAAGTGTGTCTGCTTTCGGTTTCGGTAGGCATAACCGAAACCGAAATTTCGGCCGAAAGCGCTTTCGGTCCATCACTAAAAAAAAATCCATATTTTTCCCGCAAAAGACAATTTTTATTGATATGCCCAAAACCCGACAAATTTTGCATTTAATTGTACCAAAACCGACAAATTTTGCATTTAATTGTCCCAAAACCGACAAATTTTGCATTTAATTGTACCAAAACCGACAAATTTTGCATTTAATTGTCCCAAAACCGACAAATTTTGTATTTATTTGCCATAATGAAAAATGGCATATAAACGTTAGAAGCTAGCAATTAGCAAATACATGTTTTTGGCATAAAATCTTATTTGCCTGAAATCTGCACCCCTATTTATGAAAGCAGAAGAATTTTTGGACTTTTATAAATTGCATTTTTCTTTATTACAAATTTTTTTATGAGGATTGAAATTTTTTATGATGAATATGGCCACAGAAATCTGTTGAATTATATTTGGTTATGAAGTTTGTGTTTTCACATCCGAAGAATGTGATTGACAAACAAAAAAAACTCTTATTTTCTATAGCCTAGTTGCTTCAGTAATTCAAATATTAGGAGGTTGATGTTGCCAACTTATCGGTTTAAGAATTTGTCTTTATTGTCAAAAAGTACCTTGATTTAGAACTTGTTCAAGCCCATCCTTCGAATCTCAAAGTTTTGACACTGCTCCACAAATACAAATATCTTAAAAAGTCTTGTTAAATATTTTGACACTATTTCTTTATACCATTTTAATGTATGAAACCAACTAATCAAGATTTGCTAGATTGGGATATGGTAAAGACTTACAACTCACAAAATTATCGCTTTATGGCGCAAATACTACGTAAGAATTTCCCTTCGTTATTTGAAAGAAACGTATTTAAACTTTTCAATATCCTTTTACAGAGGCTAATTTTTATTCATGCCACGTAGTTCTTGTGTTGTAGATGTCAAATAATATATGTCCAGCGAAGAAGTATCTGTTTATTTTGTTGCTACACTGACTTTTGAAACCTGTCAAAATCTTGAAAATCTTTTCCCTCATTTTAAAGCTCTTATCCATTGCTTTTGTATAACAATTGTCTATTTGGAGCATTTTTAGTCGTTCCAATTGCACTACAAGGGCTTGTTCATAAGTCCGACGGAAGTACGAATCATCACAGATATGTAATGAAGATTTTTTTGGGAACACAGGAAACTACAAATGCAACGCTACGTTAAAAGTCACGGCCGAAGCGCAAGTTCTGATTGCCCACGATATCCAAGAACAAATCCAGCTCTTTGTGGCAGCCAATGATCTCATCAGCTTCGTTGTGACGTGTATCATCATCACAGTGGTCATCTTGGTCATCATCAGTGGTGTCTGTTGCAGGTCAGAGGATTACAGATTCTAAATCTGGACGGTATTTTGCTCAAAGCACCTTTGCGTTTAATGGGCTTTTTGAATGTCAATTATGGTCTGTGATTATTGCATCTTTGGTGGCAAGAACAATTCACAGAAAACCTATATACAGACCTCTCAACTCTGACTAAGCCAAAAAGCTCACCCTTTAAGGAAAAGAGAAGCAAAGGTATACAAACCTGGTGCACTGTAAAAAGTGGAGTTATCATAAAGTGCGCCATCTAGTGGTTTTTATGTGGCAGCAGCTGACAATTCCGAGATGTAGGAATCGGCGAGCTGCTGACACATGAAAAGTACCAAAAATGCTACGTTTTTCTTGAATGTAGTCCACTAAACAAATCCATTGTTTAAGTACAGAACTCAAAGAGAGCCCGAACTGTTTTGTCACACAAGCTAGTTTACCAAAGCTTATGCACATCCAAAGTGCGCAAAAAAAGTTCGAAGCGAGTGTTTTATATTTGTTCGATTGGCCAAGTTAGTCCAGGAAATCATGCTTGTGACATATATTTGCCAGAGAGTCTTACCTTTTATTTCACATTGAAAAAATCCTAAGTTGTGTGACTTCATTTTAAAACCTAACCTAACCTAACCTAACCTTCCTTAAAACCTAACCTAAAACCTATCCTAATCTAACACAATAGAATATATCCAACCTAACTTAGTTTCAGTTTTAAAGAAATAGATCACGCAACCTCAGGAAATCGGCAGTGAGATTATAGCCGAGAGGCAGAGAGTAGTCCACTTGACCAGTTTTTTTACTTTTAGTTATGTTTCGCTGATATTAATATGTTTACAAACTTGCCAGATTCGATAATTATAACCTTAACTTCCAAATTCGCTAATAGATGGTGTGAAAGAGGAGGCAACTGCTATGCACAAAGGTCACACAACTTTTCTCTTCACTTGCCCTACCTTCCCTGCCATCTATAGGCGTCTATTTTAACCTTGGGTTTTAACCTTCAAAATCCTTTATAGTCTTTATTTGTTTCTTTCTTGAGTAGCTAATAACAATAAACAATGTCGACTTAGTCTGTCTGCCCAGGTTAAAAACGAACACTCTGAGGGTTTGCTTAGTGATGCAACTGCATTTTACACATGCATGATGTGGCAAAAGGTTCACTGAACCAAGTTCAAGTCAGTCAATCAGGTAAAAAGGAAACGGGAGAACTTGGCTTGCGAGCCATCATTGCTGCAGGGTTTTGGCAGTGCAGATTTGTGCACAGGTATTTGCAAATTCTTGTCATAAGATGTTACATATGCAAAAGTTGCATTTTGAAGAGCTATCGTGACGTGATTAAGCACAACTTCTGCGATACTTTTATATATAAAACTTTTGACACTTTTTGTCAAAAAAGGCTGCTTTGGCATGAAAAGGAAAAAAAGAACTCATTTTTAGACTCTTTGAGCGTTTTTCCGCATTTTCTTTCGATTTAACCCTTAACAAAATCTTTTTCGGCTTGTAGACCCATATTTTTTTAAAAAAGCCCCCAGAAGCGTCAATATAGGCATCTCTGATCAAACCAATAATGGATGAAATTTTTATTATAAAGCTCATGTTTCTTGGACTCCTTCGTTAAAAAATGCCTTTAAATCGAAGATAGGAGCTCAACGAAACTACAAAAAGTATCAAAACACAAACTTCTTAAAAAGTTCAATTGCAAAAATGCCAATCTCAATCTGCAAAACACAACATATGCAAACGTATGCATCACTGCATAGCGAATATGAAAGAGAAACCAGCTCGAGTTTAAATTGGCAGTAGACAACCACTCTTCAAACCACGAAGATGGTTTTTGAGCATGGTCTCTTAATATGTTTAACATGTGTGGCAATTGTTCACGCTGAATACAACACAATATGTGATCTTGATGGAACGAAATGCGAAGAAGTTCCCATGGGTCTGGAGGGGAAACCTTTGGATCAATTCCGATCCTGGTGGAACAAAATGTCAGAACCGAGGCCTTTGAAGACCAAATGTGATCCACCCTCGGAATTTCCATTCACACCTGGTGTAAAACCACCCATTGTTGAATCTTTCAAGTGCTCACAAAAGGATTTCCAAATCCATTTCGAGTTCTCGGGTTTGATTGATCCCAACCATTTGTTTCAAGGACCTGGAAAATTGACTATTTTTGAAAATAGAACTATGGAACAAGTCCACAAACATCCAGGAACTTGTATAAGATATCGTCAAGCATCTTTCATCATACCAAAGATCGTCACAGGAGCTTTTCTCAATGGTAAACCTCATGGTTTGGTCAGAATCGAAAGTGAAGACAAAGGGTTACTAATAGGAGAGCTCAAAGAAGGCTGTCCTCACGGATTTCTACGATTGTGGACCGACCCGAGCACCTTGAAGTACGTCTATTATTCGTTCAATGGTGATTTACCAATAACCTCATGGTACAATATCAATGGAACTTTGGCATATCGGAATCTTCGACAAGCCCCCGAATTTATTGAAAATGAAGAAGATGCACGTTTGGTCACAGTAGTCATTCATAATGGCACAAATGTTTTTGTGGGGGATGATCTGATGGATTTTCAAATTATGATCAATTCTTCATTTGCAAGAATTGACATGTGGACAGAGGAAAACTGCCTTCTTCGTCCACATTTCACGAAGATCAAGACATCCAACCCATTCACGTTTAACCCCGAACAAGGACATTTGGTTTTTGAAGAAGGCTCAAATTCAGTGCGGACATTCTGTCACAATTGCCAAGAAGACCATACGAAAAGGATTCGAGAATTTCTAGATCAATTTATGGGTCCTACTGGAAGAATGTGGGCAATGGCAGCAGATCAAGCTGAAGTGGATTATGAAGCTCCTTTAGTGATCAGTGATTTAAAACATGAAATTGGATTAAAATTCACTTGCAAATTATTTGGTTCACAGACTCCTGTCCGTGCCCGATTGACCTTTGGAAAAATTGACCGTCACAATCGAATTTTGGGCCCATTCAGATTATCTTTTGGTTCAGAGGAAACCATATCTTTGCCTCCATTCGATCAAGGAATTGCTAGGATCTCTGGACAACTTATCAACGGACAATTGTCCTCATTCATCAAAATTCATCTCAAAGACGGCGGATATTTCGACGCAAGACTTAAAAATGGCGTGTTGCATGGTCCTGCGGTCGGATTTTTACTGACAACCATTTTACCTTTGGCTAAAGAATATGGCATACAAGGACCTCTTAACTCTCAAAGCTATGACATCAGAGCAATTCTCAATTTCAAAAATGGAAAAGTCCATGGTCCAGTTTGGACCAAGATGATTGGCGGAGGCTTCCTCTACGGACATTTGAACACAAGTGGCAAGTTTACTGGTGACAAATTGGCCTATATTTATCCTGACTACGAAACTGCCTTAGTTGGACGCTTTGAAGATAAGGTCATGAAGGCCGGACAAGAGGCCTTTATCACCAACACATCAAATGATCCAAACGGAATGCTGACTCTTGAATTCTCGGAACCTTCAGGTCCAGTACTTTTCTACTCACCCGGAACAAATACTTCTTTCGGAGACGGTCCTCAAACCCCCGACCCATTCGAAGTAAAATGGACGGAGATTAAGACCTCGAATGTGGATGGAGGTGGAGAAGGAATATTTGCCCTTAGAGACATTCCAAGTGGCCAAATTGCTTGTCTCTATACTGGTTACATGTACCGGAACCTCGAAGAAAAGGAGCTCTATTCGGCACGTTATACCAAGAATGAGTCTTTGTCCGAGGATATGCGGAGACATGGTACAAAATACTCCATACGGATTCATCTTACAAATGCATTGATTCAGATCCCATGGGAAGTCGATCAGTCAGATTCGTGGCATCCCACAATGGGTCATAAAGTCAATTCAGACTTTCCGGAGAGGAATCAAAACGCAGGTTTCCAAATGTTTGAGCATCCAAGATATGGCTTAATAATAGCTGTGAAGGCCATTAAGGATATCAAGAAAGGCCAAGAGATCTTTGTGGACTATGGCTACCAGAAAGCACCGTTCCCTGCGGATTTTTTGTGGTACCATGAAGCAAAGGAGAAATATCTCCAAGAGTTGGAATTGAAACGCAAAGACGAAAAATTTGCACGATGTGAAGCTGATAAGCCATTTTCAACGCTGTTGTAAAACACTAAAGAAATAGCTATAGAAATAAATAAATATTACATTCACAATGTTCATTCGTTTCAGATTTTTGATCAAAAACTCGGCATTTGGTCTTTTTAGTAATTTAAGTAATCAATGCCCAAATCCTTAGAGTTTTGAATAACAAATTGGTCCAAGTTACAACTTTGTAACTTGGTAATTCATATTTCATGCCCCTGCAAAGGGAGGAAATAATGGCTCATTCAATGGTTCATTATATTGGCCACCCGAGGGCGTTGGGCGCAGGGGCGTTAATTAAACTTAAACGAGTGATGTCGGATTTTGCCTTCCCTTTGTCATATTTTGTTGAATTCATCCTTTTTTAACTTTAAGATTGAAAATATCTCACTCTGCTCACCTTAAGTCACCTTTGTGTTGACTAGCCTTGTAACGGACGTTTATTCTGGAATCGCTCCTTCTTAGTAGACCGATAGTGTAATTGAATTGAAATTATAATTTGGTAATTGCAATTACATTTCCAAGTAATTGTAATTAGTTACAATTGACTTTAAAGTATTTACAATTGTTATTTTTTACATTTGATACTAAAGTAATTGTAATTATTTTCATTTGAGACTAAAGTAATTGTAATTATTTTCATTTGAGATCAAAATAATTGTAATTGATTACATTTGGGATCAAAGTAATTGTAATTGATTACATCTTCACCTATCTATGAGGTTCTGATATAAACATTTGGCAGATTAAAATAACGAGTGTTTTGGAGATTGAACCTTTATTGGATATGTTGAAATTAAGATAAGGGTGAATATTAGATTTCTTTAGTAGTTAAAAGCGTATTCATTTATTGCCCCTCGCCTTGGATTGAATCTCTTCACTCCGAAATGGCGACCTTACTCTCGCTCGTCCAGTGGACCAAGAAGCACGAAATTTCTGGAGTGGGAGGCTAACGGTGAGAATTATGATTTCCAGAAGGATTAATCAATTGCGTTCTTCTGCAAACGAGACCTTGCTTTTATTCAGTAGACGACGTATTTCAACTTTAAGCTCAATCGAATGTCGGAGGGAAAAGGTATGCCTTCTCAAACTTATGTACTGAAGAGAGCATAGAATGAATGAACTCGCCCTTTTGTGGTAAAACAATTACCAGAAAAGGGCTCTAATTCATTCATTCTCGGTAGGACTTGCACTGAACTTTGACCGGGCATAACTTTTGACTCCAACGTTCGATTAAGCTGAATATTGGAATGCGTATCCTAGTTACCACAGGCAAGGTCTCATTTGCAGAAGAACGTAATTGATTTGTTCCTACTGGAAATCATGATTCTTTTCGTTAGCCTCCCAGTCCAGTGAAATTCAGTGGTTCTTGAGTGTACCAATGCAGAATCGTTCAGCAGACGCTTCTGGTCTATTAAAACGATATGATTGATTTGAAGCAGATCGTAGTCAGTTGTGATACTGATTTTCCCCCGTCTTTCCGAAATTATTATTTCTTAATCATACAGTGTGAAAATTGATTCACCCAAAGTTCAAAAGTTTTTGATGGTCTTTACACATTTTGAACTTAAAAAGAAAGGAGTTCCATTTGAGATTGAAAAATAATGTAATTGAAATGTCACAGAAACTAACTGAATTAATTTTTGAAAGTATGTTCAATTGTATAAAATTGCATCTGTAAATAAAGTAATTGTAATTATTTTGAATTTTTGAACATTTGAGGCCAGGGTACTTGTGATTGGGATTGATTACATTTTTGATGTTATTCCAACAGGTCTCCTTCTTAGTAAGAAAGGAGTGAGATTCAGAGATACCTACTTCTGTGCGTTAAAAATCATAAATGTATTTCTACGCCAATAGAGAGAGTTCCAAGGCAATAAAATTAGTTGAAATACTAATATTGTGAATTTGACTTCCATGGGCTTTTTGGAAATCTCATAAAGGTCAATGAAAAAAACGATTTAGGGCAGGGATCGGCAACACCTTTCAGGTCAAGACCCACAAATTTGACTTTGTGCAATCAGGGGCCCACCTAACGGATACTGGAAGGTTAATGGATCCACATATCTACTCTCAAAGAGCTCTGGGCCCACGAATATAGTACAATGTATGGTTACTGGGTCGACTTTTTTGGACTTTTCCCACAGCTATTGGGCCCACCCACCGGACCCCCTGGTTGCCGACCCCTGATTTGAGGGTAATGGGTCAAATTGCGGGGGTTTCGAATGGAGCAGAGTTGATCTAAATGAACGCAATGTTGTGACAATTCCGCCGCAAATGGTTTCTTTTTATCAAAGCCACACTGGTATTGTCACTTTTAATTTCCACAGGGCTGCTGGACATCGATTTGCTTGGGAACATAGTACTCAAAGAGTACATGAACAAGCGATGGATCATCTCCAATCCATGCAAAGGGTAAATTCCACAGATGAAAATGGTCTGTGGTATGCCCGGAATCGTTACATGAGTAATGCCAGTAACATGTCAGGAATCGTTTTTCAAGTACGCATTCTTCTTAGAGTTAAAAATGTTTAATAAACAACCTGTTCAAAGAAGCACTAATTCCTGCCTCATGCAGACCGACACAGAAGGAATGGCCAAACTGATGGAACGTTTGGACAATGTGGAAGATGGCACGAGTGAATCCAGTTCCAAACAGGGCGAGGAGAAGATCACTGAGGTCACAGATGCTGGTGTTAGCATCACCCTGACAACAGCTGATGAAAACAAACGTCCCACGCGGTCTCGAAAGACCTCGGAGTGTAACAGAGATGATCACCTCAAGGATATGGATAAGGTTCGACCTCCCCCACTGAAATTGGAACCTCGAAGCTTTGCTGAGGTGAGTTGTTAATCGGTTTCGGATTTGATGTTGAGGTGGTCTACACGTCAAATAATTTATCACATAATTTGACAAATATTTGTCGAAATGTTTCATGTATGCCAGGAACGGCTATACACTCTCCCTGCTCATACAAAGTAAAAGGATCAACAAACAGTCTAAAAGCTTGGCAAACATTTGTCATATTATTTGACGTGTAGACAAGTCTTAAGCAGAGATGGGTCAGCAAAATAAGCTTGTAATTGATTACAATTTGTTGCCGTAATGAGCATTGGATTAAAAAAGGCATTCAAACACCTTTGGTGTTGTAATTACTAGCGGGCGGCAAAGAAACCAAAATAATAATAGGACATCTTTTATTTTGTCATTTTTGGGCCGGCTTTGTTCTAGGGGTTAGGTGTTTATACTTTTTTACGATTTATATGAATAATTTGTTGAATGAAATAGGTTTTTAGTTCAGTTTTTTTATCTAGAAGGAAAGAAAAACTACCTAAAATCTGTTTTTTTTTTTCAATTACTAAATTTCAAAAGCAACTTTTCAATCAACGAACTTGCAGTTTTACGAAAAGTTACGGAAACGCGGATTTTTTACCCCATGCATCATTCATTTTATTGACCGCCTTCTCCTTTTATGAGACTTCCTCCAAGCCCGAAGAGGGCAGGTCCAAAATATTATTCACCTACCACTTACCTTATTACCCTACCAATCACTTTATTGCCCTTTGAATGAATCATGCCTTTACAAATACATCTCAGACGCACAATTACTTGCACGTCTGAAGCCCCCGTCTCATTGACGGCAGTGTTGTCAGATGAAAAAAATTGAAAAGCGCTGTCCTTATCTCCAAAAGCGCCAAAACAAGCGCCACATTCTGAAAAAAAGAGCAACAAATTTTAAAAAAGCGCCTACATCCAAAAAATGCTCTTTTTTGGTTGTTATTTATTCATAGATTGATGAATCATAATTCAGAATGTTTTCTGGCGGTTTGAACTCGTTAACTCTCTGATTTTTCTTTGATATATATCCTTGTATATATTTTCTTGTCACGATTGTAAACACAAACAGAAGCCACAGGCTTCTAGTCAGCTGCCTCAGGCAGCTGACTGTAGAACACACGATGAGAACACAAATTGCATAGATGTTTAAATACTCTCACAAAGTGGTTTATTCAAGATCTGTGATAAAGCACTTTGCCATCTTCCAAAAGCGCTAGAAAATGAGATTATTGGCGCTTAGCGCCAACCCAAAATTTTGAGCGCCATGGGCATGCCAAAATGCGCTAATTTGGCGCTTTTTGGCGCCATCTGGCAACACTGATTGACGGGAAATGATCCACTGAAGAAGTCGTGGTAAGATTTTATACCATGGCACTGAGTAGCCAACACACCAACTGATGTACTAGAACTGAACGGAGCTTGCTCCTAATACCGGTATTGAGTAAGCAAAGCGTGCTACTTGGATAGTACGAATGTCCGTGGTTGAACTGATTTTCAGGGTTGAAAAATTGTAACGGAAGTCCCAAAAAGGATAAGTTGGTCAACAAAATACCATATGCACCCACAAATGAAGGGAGGAATGGTCAAGATCCGACATCACTCGTTTCATTTTAATTGACGCCCCTCGGGCTGACGCCCTCGGGTCGCCAATAAAATGAAACTCCCTCCGCCGGATTTTGGCCATTACTCCCTTCCTTTGCAGGTGCATAAATAGTATTTCTGTGCTCTTATCAGTTATCCTGTAGCATGCTCACGAGTCAACATCTGTTCACACCTTGTTCTTATTTTACTTCCTGATTAAAGTCACTCAAATGGAAATAAATGAAATGAGAAGTTCCCTTATTTTGAATCGCTTCAATCCCATTCTTGAAAGCCTGACGCTGCTCAGTGGAGCACATGATGGAAAAGAACAGACGCATCGCTCCAGCGCAGTACAAGGTTACAAAAGAACATGTCACTTTTAACAACACTTTATAAACAAGCCAATGAAATATCTGACATATTGTTTTTTACCAAAAAAGTCTGCCCTCTAATGATTACAAACGCAAATTTTTAAAGAATTCTGTGAAAACCCTATCGAATGGGATTTCATCTAGGACAGGGGTCGGCCACAGCTTTTGGGTCAAGACCCACCAAATTTGACTTTGTGAAGTCAGAGGGCCTTCAAAAAGGTCCTGGAAGGTTCATAGACCCACATATTTATTATCAAAGGACTGTGGGCCCAAGAGAATAGTACTAGGGATTGGTACTAGCCCACTATTTTGGAATATCTCATAACGCCAACGACCACCTTTGGGCCCACTGGTTGCCGACCCCTGATCTAGGGCTTACGCAAGACCTGCAATCCATCAATAAAAATAATCTGGCCTCAAACGTGCTTTGATGATATTTTTAAATAATTTTTCGAGTGAGCCTTGATTTTCTTTCTTTCGGTCAATCCGAAACAATAGTATAGAATCATTAACCCGTTGTTCGCCTTTGTTGGTACTTTAATGGGCTTTTACCAAAGCCTTGAAAATGCTTTTTGATTGAGACTCTTCCATGAATTGTAGCTAATTACAATTATTTCCCCATCTCTGCCACAAAATGTGGGGAAATAAAAGTATTTAGAGTCTTGGTTGGTCGCTACAAATCTAATGCTTGCATTTTTCCTACTTTTTAGTGAAACAAAGAGCAATCTCCTCCAGAGTTTTAGTAATGTCAACCAACGCTCTAAAGTGGACTCTTAACATTGCGTTCGAGGTCAGATTGTGCCAATGTCTTGACTCAAAACGTGCCTAGTTGCCAAATAAATGTGTACAGTAGTAGAACAACTTAGTGCTTGCTTGATTGCCCTTGTACTCTATCCATATTCATTTTTATGTGAGGAAACGTGATGGCAATTTTGAATCTTAAAAAGATCATCATTTTCTGAGAAACAGACCTGTGACACTTTCCAAATGTATGAGTAGTTATTTACAATCAAAATTTCATTCAAGTCAAAATAATTTATTTCCCTTACAGTTATTTTCAAATTGAAATTGAATGGGACATGCACCAAAGGTTGTTCAAGTGAGCGTTTTAAATCATACCGCTGGCGGTAAAACAGGGCTGTTGGCTATGCTGAGTTGCTCGGCCCATTGTGGCAGATTCAAGTCATTTCAATTTTAGCGTGTATTCAATGAATCTAGGTCCTTGGAAATGATCTCTATTGTCCATTTAGATACCCCTGCTTACACCTTTGATAATATCCTCAGTTTACGAGGTGGAAAATGAGACACATAAAATCATACATTCTTACAAAGAAGAAGTAAAAACAACTTCATTTCTTTTTATGGGAAGCATTTATAATGTTGATACAATTCTATGGAATTAAGTGAACAACTATGCATTCTAATTTTTTTGGGATCACCCTTGAGTCCTATTTTAACAATAGCACAAGGCTTGCTTATGTGCTTTTTATTCAATGATCCTAAATATGAATTTTGCATATAATTGGTATGAATTAAAACACTCGACCAACGTTTGTGCATGTCCCATTGCACTGAATTGTACTTTTTGTTTCAAGTCGAACATGCTTTCCATCTGAAATGAAGTTAAAAGTTGAATACACTTTAAGCAATATTTAATGAGGGTAGCTAGTTTCAGGGTTGCTTGTTATATTTTTCGAAACATTATTGAACAGGCGGGGGACTTAGTGGTGATATGTGATCTTGAACATCCGTTCTAGTTGTAAATGTCGGTGCAATCTTTATTTCAAAGATGTAAATTGAATTGGTTGTTCTAATTGATTTTAACTGTATTGAAATTTCAATTACTTCACAGGTCTGCTGAAAAACTGACAACTGGCTATTTCTGATTCAGCTTCAAAAAGCCCATCACTTGGTTTTTGAATTTACAATCACCAAAACTTAGCCCTCATGTTTTCATTCCTTTACCCGTTTCTTTATATATTTAAGAAAAAGCCTTCCCATCTTCGAGTGTCAGCCTTGCCTACTCCGACCACACCAGGAAGGCTTCGAAAAGCGTTCTCATTCTTCAACAAAGCTTTACCTACCACAGCGCCACCTACCAACAACAATAAAACTACATTCCCCTTGGTGAAACGATCAACCACAAATACTAATTTGAAACGAAGAAGATCAATGTTAGGCATTTTCCCTAGCGGAATAGGAATTGGAAGTGGTGCCATCTATGGAGATGATGAAGTTATTGAGGATTTGATGGCTATAGAAAATGCTCGGAAAGGTAACATGAAGCCTGACATGCATTTTAATTGTTATTAATCAGTAGGATCATTTCTTAGGTAGACGTAATGTGAAGCAAATTGTTAAATCCAAATTCAACATCAAATCTAACAAAACAGGTATTGACAATGGGTACTTTTAAAAGAAGCTAAATGTAGAGAAAAAATTACACCTTTTTGTTTAACTGAATTTCTCTGCAATAATCTTTTTGGATTTTAACATAATTTGCCATAAAACTTTCCTTTTGGACAATGAAAATAAAGTGAAGAGTAAGGGATCTGGCATTGGTTAATAAAGATTGGCCATGATTCAGTTTTTGATCAGATTTTTAGTGATGATGGTTCATTATAAGCAAGATCCAAATGAAACAATGCAATCTGTTTCATCTAGAATTAGAGGAACAAATAACTTGCATCCTCTCCATTTTTGTTTTGATGTATCAATTCCATGTAAGATATGTTATGATTAGCATTTCATGCCCATTCAATAACGATCATTTTCTAACACAAATATGGATCTTGAGAAAAATAAGTCAAATTTCTTCACCAAAATAATTTTTTAAGCATGCATATTCTTTCTATGTAATTGTCATCATATTTAAGTATTAATTGTGCCTATTGTGCTTTGAAAATTTCTGCATCTGTCACCACATTCAGTGACCCCTTATTCATCTTGTATTATGTCATATTGCCTTCCCTGACACAAACATATTCATGTACACTCTGCGATTTCTAGACATTAAAATTTGAGAAGGAAAAATGTTGAACACATTCTTCTCCAATAACTACAGAAATCATATGTCCACATTTTATATTTCTTAAAAAGCATTTAGTGTCCAAATAGACGGAGACACATTATGCACACCAGAATCCCTGACGTTTTCTGGAATAACAGTTTGAGTTGAGTATTTCAACCGCTAGATGTCCTTCTTTCCCTTTTGACGTCCATACCTATGACGTATTGTTTGAAGACATTTAAAATCTAATGAAATTTAAACTCCAAATGTTTACAGGACATTTTGGAGATAACGTGGCTTCTTTGCGGCAAAAGCAGCTACAGCAACCACCACCCCATGGGTGCATAAGTGGGGCATCTCCACCCAATAGTCATGGCTTTGACCACGGTCGCTTCCAAACGGGTCGACCCAATTCTCCGATGAGATGTGGAAGTGTCAGACGATCCTCGATCACGGAAAATGTTATTAAGGAAGAGGAAGTTATTGATGCCAAGGAACCAGTTGTTTGAGAGGAACTAATGGCACAACTGAACTGTCATGTAAATAAATTAGAATGTAAAGGCTTGCTTTGTTTATACAAGAAATGAATTGAGAATAAATCGTCAAAAACGTTGACCTTTTTCCATTAAATGCATGTTTAGAGGGCCATCTTCATTCATCACTTCTGAAAAAACTTGGTTGCAAACTCATGGAAAGCATTTTATGTTTTTCGGCATGATTACTTTTTCATTTTTATGTGGTGTTTTCTAGACTTGGCCATTATTGCGAACCTTCTGCCCATTTTGGTCTCAAAATACTTTTTTGAGATTGGAATTTTAAGCTAAACTTAAATCTATCTCACAATCAACAGAATAAATGAGCCCAAATAATGTTTACTTTCGAGCTCAAGTTAAAAAGCGAAGTATTTTTTACGTTTATAAAAAATTTAGCTTGCATAATGCGCAACCGTTCCAACAATATTGTTAGATATTACATTGAAATAAAATAACTAAATAATTCTCATTTTTTATATCCAGGTCCTCAGCAAGCTGAGTGATTAATCAGCAAGGCCTGGCAAAATATTTGCAAAAAAGTGACAAAATATCCAACATATATTTTCTTCAAAGGTCTAAATATTTGAAAAAAGCCGGATTTTAAAGAAATGTTTTTTTGACAACGCCATTATTTGGTATTTTCGTCTGTGTGCACCGATTTTCCAAATTTGTTTTAGTGAATTTGATGCATTTGGCCGTGTTTGGAGGCACAAAACTGACAGGTAATTGATTTAACAACATAATTTTCAATTTGCCACAACAGATGGCGCAGTTTTTTTGTGTTTGACACTCGTGTTGGTTCGGAATGTCTTATCTCAGAACAAATGCCATGTTGTAAAGATTTTTTGCCTTTTGGGTTCATTTTGGTTAAGCCCATGGTAGTAGTATATACTTGCACCC
>CM021317.1:1446945-1482030 GCA_010645155.1 Tigriopus japonicus | reverse complement strand
GGGTGCAAGTATATACTACTCATGGTCATTCATTTATTTTGCCTGATTTTTTTTTCTGACTCAAATATTGGAGAAAATATTATTTTTTTACTTGAAACAGCCAAAATATTTAACATATTGAGGAAAAACGGAGAAATATTTAAAGAAAATTATTTCCGGGCCCTATTAATCAGTTTGTGCGATTGCACCAACCTGGCAAAAAATACTGCAAATTTAGACCAAAAAATATCAGCTTTATCGGAGCTCTATTTATATTCCAAATGAATTATATTTTGTTCTGATGGAGAACATGAAGTCAAGACGTCCTGGGCTGTACAGTACAATTAAGTTTATTTAGGGACGGACTGAAATACAAATTGCCAGATAAGACCTTAGTTTGGTTTTGGTTTCGATTTAGTAGAAAGCAAGCTTACAAGCGATGGAAAATGGAGTTGGGGAGAAAACTTGAACAAATTCTTGCATATAAATAGGAACACCTTTTACCGGTACTATTTGTTTACAAACCTTGAGCAAGGGTACTCAAACGCCGATTTTTGTAAACAAAGCTCATGGGTAACAAAAAAGCGCAAAAAGATTTCTGGTAAAATGAATTATTTTTCTGCGTTTTTCAATTTCCACCTCTATATGCGCTTTTTATTTCCGAATTTAGCCTAAAGTATTAAAATGGTCGAAAATATTTAGTCTATTTTTCAAAAAATGTCAATTTTTCGAAGATTTTTTTCAGATTTGAAAATTTTGCAACATTTAACGTACGTAACAACAGTTAAGGCAATTGATAAAAACACAACAAAAATAGAGGAAAACTTAATTAATATAAGCCTTCTCATGTTCTGCGAGCACAGTTGTACTGTATTTGATTATAAGAACATTTTCCGTCAACAGCAATACTTTTTTTTTTGGGGGGGGGGGCGGATTTTTTAATACCGCTACAAGGAATGGGATTCCCTGTAAAGAGAGTTAATGATTAATATAGATTATAATATTACCGTTTATATGAAATTTCATCTACCAATGAGTTACTGTTGGCAGATCTGTACAAGATCTGCCAACAATAGTTTTGGAATTCAATTATATCTAGTGCGATTTTTTATAAAAAAAATAATATCGAGAATTTATATTTTTTATGTATTTAGCAATTGCTTCTCCAGGGTCAGGGGTTACAACAAAAGTCTATGTGTTAACCTTTTTATATCAAATCAAAATAGGTGTACAGTAACAAAAAGCCCGCAGTAATAAACAAACAAGCAAACAAACAAACAAACAAGTTCTGGGATCAACTTTTTTCACAGATTTTCTCCGTCTTTCAAATATTACTTGTTATGTAAATTGATGTACCTAAAGTTTATATGTTTTTGACGTTTCTCTCACATTTTGCACTTGAAAAGAAATGCCTTTTCATTTGGATTTGAAAAAATGTTATTCAATTACTTTTGAAAGTAATTGTAATTGTAATTAATCACATTTGACAATAAAGTAATTGTTATTGTAATAAATTACATTTCAAAAGTAATTGGCACAGGTCTTCTAACACTTGTAAGATACTTTGAATTTTGAGTACACGAACATCCATCTACTTCAGCTCCCTTATTGACTGATAATTAATCAAGTTGTACGTTATATTTTCCCCACACAACTCCAAGATTCCCAAATGCGACGCACTAACAACAAAAAATAGAGGCATTTTGGATTCTACTTTTGCCTCAAACCAGTTCTTCCAGACACTTTCCGTTTGAATAGCCATTAACCGCGTTGCTCATCAGAACAAAGCGTCGTGTAACTGGACCTAGGGATCGCAGATACCATCTCTAATCAAACCAACCAATAACTTGACCCTAACCAACACCGCCATTGACACCTACCACATTTCACACAACTACATACTGCACGTACTTGCTTAGTTGGAAACCAAGGAAACGTCAGGTGCGACGCCCTATTCTTGATGCACTGAATCAGGTTCTGTTACTAAAAACCGGACAGGAAATGACGCACAAGCGGTCATTCCTCTCGCCACATTCACAAACGCACCATACGCATATAAAGAGACACATAGTTACGCCCTAAAATTCAAGAAACGGCTCGGATA
Source organism: Tigriopus japonicus (assembly GCA_010645155.1). Classification (NCBI taxonomy): domain Eukaryota; kingdom Metazoa; phylum Arthropoda; class Copepoda; order Harpacticoida; family Harpacticidae; genus Tigriopus; species Tigriopus japonicus. Next base: position 1,479,947 of record CM021317.1, on the reverse strand, counting down.
CTCTCTTCCTCAATTCAACACAGAGAGTCAACGACCATGTTAGCTATAAAAACGGGGGACAGGGATGGGCACGGTCATCAGTTGAACTTCCTCGACAGAACAAGCATCATCATGAAGGTACCAAAAGCAAAGCAAATGACACATGATGGAATATCAATCACCTCTTTTCTTTTTGCAGACCTTCATCGCTGCCCTTGGCCTTGCTGCCCTCGCTGCTGCCGATAATGCTCCCACTTATGAGCCCAGATATCAGCCCAGCTATCAACCTAGCTATGAGCCCAGCTACAAGCAGCCTTCCTACAAGGAGGAGCCCGCCTCTTACCAATACAACTACGAGGTCCGTGATGAATATGCCGGTTTGAACTTTGATGCCAATGAGGCTCGTGAGGGATACAACACCAATGGTGGATACAATGTGCTCCTCCCTGACGGTCGCACCCAAAAGGTGACCTACACCGTTGATGGTTATGGTGGCTATGTGGCTGATGTCCAATACGAAGGAGAGGCCAAATACGAGCCCCACCAACCCAAGTACCAGCCCTACAAGCCCACCTACAAGCCCGCTTACAAGCCCGCTTATCCCCAACCTTCCTATGAATAAGCATCTGATGATCTCCTCCCCTATTTATTTCAAAGATGATTATTTATATCAATGAAATAAAAGACCAAACCCTTTATCTTGAGTGGCTCACTGCATGATGAATCTGGAAGATGATGATTACCAAGGGGTAAACTGTCACATCAGTTCCTGGACTCCGGTTTTCAAAATGGGGCATTGAATGGAAAAAATGCTCACAGTTTTTTTTTTCACTCTGCAAGTCCATGAGCTTCTTTGACAATCAAAGTTAAACCAAATGTTAGCTTAACCATTTGTTGAACTTAGACAAGCATTGCTTGTGTTAAGTATTTATAACCAATAATGCTCACCAAGGTATTAAGCAAAGCAAAATTCTGGCTTACCATAGAACAATTGGTCATTTTACAGGTTTTCCCATTCGGAACAACGCAAAAGTAATTAGCACGGTGAGCGTTTAATAACAATTTCTATATTAATTTGAGCACAATGAGAGTGATTTTTGGGAAGTTTTCACATTTTTCCTACATTCTATGTAAGTTTCTTGAAATTTAATTGTTTCCCCCCCGAAATCATTTTTTTGAAATGGAAATATTTCTACAGTCTAGATTTCCTAAATAAATTATTTTGCCGTCAGTGAGATGATTCTGATGCACTCACCTCCTGTAATCTCCAACCTTTTTCATTGTCAAGTTCAACCTTCTCAATGCAAATTTGAATGATTGGCACAATTGTAATATTAAGCAAGAAATTTCAGCAATTTCAATCATGGTAAAGCCATCTTCGAATGGATTTTAGTCCTACTCCCACCCACACAAACCTTTGGTGAGCAAAGTTTATTTGTTTGTCGTTTTGTGATGATACGTAGTAAAGTCGAGAAAAAAATAAAAACACATAATCAATAAAATAAAACAGTCAAACAAAGGAATTTAAAAGAAAACGGTGGTCCATGTAAAAGTTTCAAAACAAGAAAAGGGAAAAGTTGATCACACACAAAAAAACATAGGCAATTACAAGGCAACTGAAAGTGAAAATGCCGCTACAAACACAATTGATAGGAGCTTTTCAATATGAGTATTGGAAAAATACACAAAGATCCACCTCATTGAGCCTTTTTCGGAACGTTTGTATTTTTTGGTTTTCTCGGATTTCAGAAGTGACCGAGTTCCACGGCCTAAGGACCCTTGGCGAGATACATCATTCTCGAAGAATTGAATACACCAATGGCACTTTTCTATTTGGCCAAGTTTTAAGAGGCCAAAAGTACGGTTCAGGATTTGACAAACATACATACAGACCTTCGCTTTGCCCATGGCAAATGTCAATATCACCCCTACGGATTTTGAACATTGTGATTAGGTCACATTTCAATCTGCGGAGCTGAAGCGTTTCAAGACTAACGACGTTTAACCTCTAGCTCTCTAATGAATAGACTCACATTAATAGTAATGTGATGATCAATGTATCAATGGAATGATGTTCTTCGTGATGTACGTTCAAGGTCGGCGGCCCCAATGAAGACCCCTTAACACCATCAAAAGTCTTGAAGTATTCAATAGATTTTTTTGAAATTTGAAATTTCAATTTACAATTCAAAAATCCCGAAGCATAAAGAAATAAAAGGTGTTTTGTAAATATCCTTATAGAAGCCCTTGGGCATGGATATGATTATGACATAATTGGGAAAGTTATTAGCAAGAAACGTTGAAGTGTCCCAAAAAATGAAAAACAAACATGTTTCAGGAATAGACGGAATATAATCATGCTTTATGAGTCTGCCTCTGGGCCCAATTTCCCCACTCTTGAAGTCCCTGATAAATGAATTTTTTAAAGAGGGAGTGTTCCCAAGCAAGAAACCCTGGAATCATGGAGTGGGATTCTGGCAATGAGAATATAGATTTCGAGTAAGAACAATTCATTTACATTCTTCTGCAAATAAGACCTTGCATATGTTGACAAGAATACTTATTTCAATTTTAAGCTCAATCGAACGTCGGAGTCAAAAGTTATGCTCGCTCAAAGTTCAGTGCAAATCTTACCGAGAATGAATGAACTAGCCCTTTTGTGGTAATCGTTTTATCACAAAAGGGCGAGTTCATTCATTCTATGCTCTCATCAGTACATAAGTTTGAGAAGGCATAACTTTTCACTCCGGCATTCGATTGGGCTGAAATTTGAAACACGTGTTCTTCTAAATGCAAGCCAGGTCTCACTTTCAGAAGAACGCAAATGGTTCGTTTCTGCTGGAAATCATAATTCTCATTGCTAGCCTCCCACTCCATGATTTCCGTGCTTCTTGTCCCAAGTGAACTCAAATGTGCGACAGTACTTTGTGAACACAAAAGTAAGGACCAAGAAAGGACAAAAACAATAACAGACCATTTAGCAACCTAGTTACTAACCAAGTAATGCTGAAGTACAAGTGCATAAATGCTAATCAATAGGGATTTGAACTTGATTTTTGGCCAAAAAAATTGATATGAAAATGGATCAAAACCATGAAATAATTGACATATTTGAGACAAATTGAATAATTGCACTATCTGTTTTCTTGATTTAGTAAATGGAAAAATATAACAGTAGGCTCACAATGCAGTGAACCCTCTGGCCAGCATGGAAACAATCATTGTTGAAACGTTTACTTTTTTAAAAGAGACATAGAATTAGAGGAATGAGCAGAGATTAAGTCATAAGATAATTTTTCTGAAATGTTTTCAACCACAGGAAAAGCGTGTTTTAACTGTATTGAAAACTTATCTTTGTGCAACTGTTTTAAGATCTAGATTTGTTGGGGAGAAAAATCGCTATTCCTTTTGCCAATTGGCCTGACTAGACATATTAGGGGCGGTAGAAATGTTTAAGTTATTACATCAGAGTTGCCAAAAGGGTTGTTGGGGATTTCCAGAGTAAAAAATACCTTCAAGAGGCTCATTTTTTTAGCCACTGTATGTTTTTGTCAAAAATACCTCTGGAAAAACATAGATGTGGGTTACATGCACCAACTTGTTGCATTTGATCCTAGATTGTGAAGTGCCAGAACATGTGGCAAACCATTTTTTATAGGTGTCATATCATGGAAAATTAATTTATAGTTAATAAGTAAAAAATGTGCAAAGAGTCCATTTTTTGATGAAGAACTTAAAAAAAATCGTAAATATTCCAAAATAATTTACTTTTGCCAAATTTTGTCAACGAAATTGAAAAATTAATTGACCAATTTTTCAAGTTCATATCCGGGCCCTAAGTATCAACATGGGTTCAGAGGTACGAAGGGCACAAATACCTCTCCTTTGAGTGCCACCATCCACAAACGGCAACCCTGTCCATGGAGCAACCGAGGAATAAAGGGATAGCCTTCAGTGTGGCCACTTGATAGGAATGTTGAACAAATTTCCGGGATTGAACATCGTGGATGTAGAGGGCTAAATGGAGAGAAGAGACACTCCCACTCAGCCGCTTGCGTGGTAAATTGCTTTGGCTTTGGTAGCCTGGAGTTGGGCAGAGCACCTCAAAGTGCTCTAAAAAGAAGAGTGGCTCGACTGCCCAAGCAGAAATTTGTCAATTTTTGAGCTGATATTGTAGACAAACGGGTCCCAAAAATAACTTCTTTTACCATTAGTATCCAAGCCCATTGTCATCCCAACACCCAAAGCACACTCAAACATGAAATACGTTGGTCAAACTCGAATTTGAGAATGTTAGAAATGTTATGATTAAGAGGTTGTGTTATCCTGAGATTATTCTTTTCGTAGTTAAACACTCCGACTTCATAACATAGATATGTATAAATATGACATTTTCATTTTTGTGGGACAATAGGTGGAAAATGGTTTTGTTAATGCGCCCAAAGTTTCCAAGGAATATTGATGTATTAATTATCAAAAGTTAGAGAACACTGGGCATTGACAAACAATTTCTTGACAAAGGAAGCCAGAGTGGCCACGCGCACTAGCGCGTTCTTAAAAGTGCCGAGTGTAAGTGCTTCCCCAGACGGCGTAGGTTCGAATCCTGTTGGGGGTCGGATTGAAGCTGTCGGGAGAAATCGTTTTCCTCTCGTATTGGGAGAGGCTCTAGAAGTTAGGTTTGTACAGTACTCAGAGAAGGTATGAAAGGTATCTGATACTGTATGTTTTCAAGAGCATTCATGGGCTCTGTCCTAACCCAGGATTTGAGATCAGTTGTAGCGATCGTAGAGGTTTTACGTGCGCTCTGAGAGCACCTCCAAATCCTAAGGAATTAAGGCTAGTTCGAACAATGAAGTCCTCCTCTCTTCTTTATCGGGCTCCTTCATTGTTCAATTTGTTGCCTATTTGCCTTCGTCGGCAATATGTAGGAGCTGATCCTCTAACAGCATTTAAGGCAGGATTGGACAAATTTTTAAAAACTATTCCTGACCAACCCACTATACAAGGGTTGTATAGATCTGCCAACAGTAACTCATTGGTAGATCAAATTTCATATAAACATTACTTATTGAAACTATAATAATGATTATCTCTCTTTACAGGGAATCCCATTCCTTGTAGCGGTATTAAAAAATCCGCCCCCCCCCCAAAAAAAATAAGATTCTTGGTCTTGATCATTGAGGCCTCAGTTCAGGAGCTCTTTTCCAACACAAATGAAACCATTGTTTCAAAACCACTCTTTGATATGCCTCAGACACCAAAATTGCTTTGGCACTCACAAATACTATTGGCCAAACATCTAAATCAATGTTCAAAGCCAGAGCATGGGGGATTATGGGCACTATTGAAAAGCAAGCTTGTCTCAAAAAGTTCTTTAGAGCCTTTGAATCAATGACATAATTGTGGCATCTGAAAACACAGGTATTCCTACCCACTGCAATTGGGTTTTTAGATGAGATAACACGTAATTTGAAGCTTTTTCTTCTCTTGAGTGTCTTAACGTTCTTTGTCGTTGTTTACACTTAGGCCCAAGTTGGCGGGTGATTGCAAAAGGTGACCATTCTTTCCTGGAGGGAGTTAACCCCAGAATCATGCGACAAAATCATAGGGAGAGTTGACTGAGCCTGTCCTATCTATGCACTACGACCTACGACTGCTCAAATTTAGTCAAACTTGAAGAGAGTAAAATCGGAGAATCCAAGGCAAACGGAATTAGTTGAGGTGCTGAACTGTCACAAGAGGATGAAAAGGGCTGAAGTAAATCCGTAAGGGTTGGACCTGTTGGTCCCTCAGAGGAGAATTAAAGACACAAGTGGAATGATGGGTAGCAGTCGTAGCTGTACAGTACATTTAGGTCGATTAGTTTTATCAAAACAAAACTGGAACTTTATCAAAGAGAGTTCAGAACACAAAAGACACAACATTAGATTAACTGAGACACTCCATCAAAATTACTCTACTTAACTTTCATAGAACACAATAACTTTTCATATTTATACTTTAAAACCATATTTTGCCGACTTTCTTCATTTGCGAGTGAAGAAATAGAAAACAAATACGTTCAAAGCAAGTTTCGGAAGCGTACGCAATGTTTGTGGAAAATCACGCAACCTTGCTGGCATGAAATCCTGCTGTGAATACCGTCCATACAACAGCCTTTGACCTTGTGGATGTGGATATCCTCCTTGAGAAGATGGAAATGGGTGGAATTGGTGGTCTGGCGTTATCTTGGTTTAGAAGATACCTGGCAGACAGGCGATAAGTGATAGAAGTGGGACAAGTATGTGGGGTATCCAGACTAGAGGTAGACTGGGTCTGTAAATCATTAACAAGTGCGATTTTTAGCTGCTTGATAAACAATCGAAATCAAGATATATCTCTTTTGAGCAGATGTTACTTTTTATGATTTGTTGTTAGGTAATTCAGTTCAAAGTTATGATTTATTTAGACAAGGTATGTTGGGCGACCCCTGCACGTTTTTAAACATCAATGTCAAGAACAAGAAACACGTCAAAATCCATTATGTTGGAAAGTTAAGACGTTGTTCTACCACCAATACCAATATGTGGTGAACATTTCTGGCTAAAGAGGTTGGTTTTAATCTTAAGCGTCTTGGCTTTAAATCGCACTTGATTTTTGACTTGTTGCTCGCTTTTGAGGTTTAATTTCTATGTATACAGGGGTCACCCAACATACCTTGTCTAATTAAATCATACGTTCAAACATGGTTACCCAACAACAAATCATGTAAAATAACATTTGCTCATAAGAGACAAATATTGATTTCAACTTTTAATCAAGCATTCAAAAATCGCACTTGCTGACGAGTTATAGGCCCAGTCTACCGGATCTGGATACCCCTCGTACTTTCTAAAAACCTCTTTTGTCGCCCGGAAAACCTCACAAAAGGTCCTGGAGCTGTTTATTGTTCAAATGGTACAAAGGGAACAACGAATCATGGCTGGAGAATGACATTACCACAATCGACTTAAACAGATGACATATGAAGATGACACAAATCATGTCGCAGAACCTTCCTATTTAGAGTACAAATTGTAACTGTAAAATACCCATTGCTTACTTATTTTGATATCGTTGTTCTCATTTTGACTTTTTCGAAGATGACTGATTCGAAGCTGAAATTTAGGAGAGAAATAATTTCTGAAAAAATAACGCCAAACTTCCAATTGAAATCAAGCTAAGATTAAGAAATATTGCCAAAACAGAAATCACATTTGGTACGTCTGCCCTCAATTTTCCACAAAAATGACTTTTGAGCCCAATTATAGAATGACAACCACCAAGGTGCCAACAATTGTCCAAACTTACAAATTTCCGTCAAATAAGAAGTTATAAGATGAAAAAATCCCCAAAGGCGACAGTGTTATGAAATAATTTTTCTTCCCAAAAATACCCTTTTGGGAAAAAATTATTATGAAATTTGTTCAGAGACCCGGTTGATTAAAATAGATAGATAAGATTTAAAAAATCAGAGTAAAAAAGAGTAGGGAGGTAAAGATCCGTAGCTCATGTTATAAACAACTTCAAAAATATAAATTATATTTTCATAAAAACTTCCCATCCTTCATTCAAATGAATCAAAAACCCACTCTTGAACGTTTGAACCTTTTTTCTCAATCTAAAAATATTTTTCAAACAAAATAGATAATGTTTTCAATTTTTTAGTTGAGAGTGGCCTAGCATTTTCCAACTTACTAATAAAATATTGCCGCAATGTTCTCTAGACAAACGCTCTCTAGTCTTCAAATTAAAAAAGAAAAGAAAAATGGCCTTGCTTTCCCTTTCATCAAGTTGTTTCTTTTGACCAGAGAGTCTTTTGACCCAATGCAAAGTGTGTTGAATTGTTTGAAAGCCATCTACCGGTAGGTGACAAAAATGTCAGGCTTCTTTTAACTGGTCTATACTTGTCCTGATATGGTAAAAGAGAGAGAGAGAGACAAGCTGACAGATTGATGCTTGATCCTGAGAAAAATGGCCCTGTTTGTTTGCAAAATTTGAAGTTGGATCAATATTTTTATGTCCGCAATGCTTTTGGTGCGTTGCCAAGAACTCTGCTGAGCTGAGATCATCTCCAAATTTGTCCCTCCTTTGTCTCAGACCCTTTCCACGGCCATTCATCCAATTGATGACGTTCAATTGGTTTGGTTGAAAAAGTTGACAAGTTTCAAAGCATTTTGAATTCAGTTCATATGTGGGCCTGACTAGGCCTGACTATTTTTGGGGTTCACCCTCTGGGTATTCTATCATCCATGATGAAGCTTCCAGATTCATCATGTGAAAGTGAGCCACTCAAGATAAAGGGTTTGGTCTTTTATTTCATTGATATAAATAATCATCTTTGAAATAAATAGGGGAGGAGATCATCAGATGCTTATTCATAGGAAGGTTGGGGATAAGCGGGCTTGTAAGCGGGCTTGTAGGTGGGCTTGTAGGGCTGGTACTTGGGTTGGTGGGGCTCGTATTTGGCCTCTCCTTCGTATTGGACATCAGCCACATAGCCACCATAACCATCAACGGTGTAGGTCACCTTTTGGGTGCGACCGTCAGGGAGGAGCACATTGTATCCACCATTGGTGTTGTATCCCTCACGAGCCTCATTGGCATCAAAGTTCAAACCGGCATATTCATCACGGACCTCGTAGTTGTATTGGTAAGAGGCGGGCTCCTCCTTGTAGGAAGGCTGCTTGTAGCTGGGCTCATAGCTAGGTTGATAGCTGGGCTGATATCTGGGCTCATAAGTGGGAGCATTATCGGCAGCAGCGAGGGCAGCAAGGCCAAGGGCAGCGATGAAGGTCTGCAAAAAGAAAAGAGGTTGGTGAAGTCTTTGGCTACTTTGTCTTTGGATGGATGGATGCATGCATGCATGCATGTGGTTGGCCTATTGGCTCTCTACCTACCTTCATGGTTCTTGATGGGTTGAGGATGATCAACTGATACCTTTTTCTGTTCAGTCTTCCTTTTTTATAGTCCTCTTGGTTGTTTTAGCAAGCAATGGCGCCGCCGTTCATACAGTACTACTTCCTATTGGGCAGGCCCTTCCCTTTTGGGGGCAAGTGTTGGAGAGAGAAACAGATCAGGTTTGCTTGCATGTTAGTGTGTTCCAAGGCAAGTGTGTGCGTGGATCATTTTCATGGTATGATAACTTATAGGATTGATTTCAACAACCAATGATGGCAAATCAAAGCCCATGGAGGGAGGCCATTTGCATGAAATAGCCATGTGAACTGCCCATGATTATTATTTATTAGGGCCCGGATTTGAACTTGAAAAATTGATCAATTAATTTTTCATTTTTTTGGCAAAATTTGGCAGAATTCGAGTTTTTTGGCTTTTGGGGAAAATGTTCAAGTTTTTTTCACATTCTCATTGAAAAGAAGACTTTTTACGCAATTTTCGGGTCAAAATTTGGCAAAACTAAATCATTTTGGACGTTTATGGAATTTTTAATTTCTTCAACAAATGAAGAAATCGTCTCTTTCCACATAATTATGTTTTGACTTGAAATTCTACTTCCATGGGGTTTTTCCCAAGCAAACAATATTCAGTTTTAGAAAAAAACTGGTTGGTCACATGCTCTGCCACTTCACAATCTAGGATCAAATATAAGTTGGTCACTGTAACCCACATCTATACTTTTCCAGAAGTACTTTTGACTAAAATCAAACTGGTGAAGGAAAAAAGTTAACCTCTTGAAAACAATTTTCAATCTCAAAATCACAAGCTGAAAACTCTGATGAAATGATTCAAACATTTCTACCTTCTTAATATAACTAGTCAGGCGAATTGGCAAAAGGAATAACGATTTTTCTCCCAACAAATCAGGACTCGAAAACATTTGCACAAAGAAATGTTTTCAAAGCAATTTAAAAAAAAAACAAGTCTCACCTGTATTTGTGAATATTTCAAAAAGTTAATCTTCTGACTCAACCTTTACCCATTCCTCCAAAATAATGTCTCCTTTGATACCAAACCCAGAATGGGCCCCTACACGGACAATTCAGTCAAAAATGAAATGTAACAAATATATTCATCCAATTGTATCCAATGAGCGCTATCTCGCAATAAAGATTATTATTATGATACAATAAACCTTTCAACCAGAAAGTTTTCTATGCTGGCCAGAGGATTCATTGCATTGTGAGTCTACTGTAATATATTTTCCATTTACTATCAAGAAAACGGATAACGTACCGTCATTTAAGCCCGAATAATCCTTTGAAATTTGTCAAGTAAGGCTCCATTTTTACTTCAAGCACGTAATTTTCAACTTCTTACTGATGTTTTCACGTCAAAATATTCAGATTTTTCTTTCTTTTTCCCAATTAAAGTCAACTATTTTATGGTTTTGATCAATTATTTTCTGATTTTGATCATCTTTTAAATCATTTTTTTGGCCAAAAAATGTTCAAGTTCTAATCCGGGCCCTAATTACTAAAGTACATAATTTGTAAATTCATCAAGGGTGGTTGTTTTGTCAGCTTTGTTGTCAATCTTTGAGGCAGTCCCAAAAATGTAAACTTTCAACTTGTATTTCATAATCCTTGATTGGACAGGAGGAAATGATGCAAGATGATATATTGGCAACATTGTACAACCTAGAGCACTATGATAAAAGAGTACAGTCATAAAGTGCGCCATCTAGTGGATAACATGTGGCACCTGCACACACTTCCCATGAGTCCAATATATTTGAAGATGGCAGCTGTCAAACATCAGTTTGGGACAAACTAAAGTGCCTCAAATCTTGATTGAATTTTGCTAATGGATCTGTCATGGCTTTTGGTTGAATTAATTGAAAAAAAAAAAAAACCCTTTCAAATTGGCGTGGAATCTTGACTTGGCTTTTTTCAAGCAAACGACAAAAACCGGTTACAAACTTGCAAATGAAAGTTGCGCAAATGCCCTCTACCTTTCAAAGGGGTCATATTGCTAATAGTACGCCTTCTAAAAAAAATCAACTTTGGCATAATTTTGCACATACTCTACTTAAGCTATGCTTGCCTATGGTCCACAGTTGGTTAAGCTACATTTGGTTTTGCTTTGATTGACTTGCAGAATCTAAACAAACTATAAGCTTTTTCTCCAGTCAATGTCCCATTTCAAAAATGGGAGTCCAAGAATTGAAGTGCAAATTCAGTTCAATTTTAAAGGCCATATTTTTGAAGAATTTCGTTTTGAATTCATTTATTATCAAGAATGTCTACCGTCAACATGTGCTGGCGACGAAAAATAAAAGAAATTTCACCTATGATCCATGCCACAATTCATCTGAAAACACTTATAGTTTCAGTTTAGGTGTTTTCGTTTGTCCAAAACTGATGGATGACCGTTGGTTGCTATCTTTAAATCAATGGATATCATGGCAAGTGCCAGCTGTTGCTGCCTGAAATCCTCTAGATGGTGCACTTTATGACTGTGCTCCTTTATTCAAGTGCTCTAGTTCAACTTACTTTTGAGGCTTTAAAAGGGCCCTTGTTCTGCTTTCTGTCCCATTTTCAGGATTTTAATCAGCTGAAAAGGTTCCTTTTGAATATGAAATGCTCATCTATTTCTGAGGCCTTGACATATTTCAGACACAAAGAGTCTCTCACCGATGGAAGGATTCAAAGATCTATGAGGTGATGTAATTTTTACAGAGTGGTTAATTGTGACGTCTGAGTAGTCTAGCCTAGTTTGGAAATAGCAGGCCAACCTCCAAAATCTGCGATGCGAAACACATAAACGGATTGTTTTATATGATGATCCTTTGCATTGATTATTGTTTCAGTAAGGAATCATCTTCCTATTGTTTCAGTTAGGTTTGTCTTATATTGGTATTGGTTTCCACTTTGAGCTTTTTGTGATGCTATAGATAGAGGATTTATAGAGGACTTTAGTTGAAGCCTCAAAATTCGTCACAAGATGGAGGCAAACCAGGGGCAAAGTCTCGTGAGTTTTTAGAGCTATCCTCAACTTAGACGACTTGGTGCTAAAATTGCAGCTGAGCTTTTAGCTTTAGCCTGATTTCTCTTCAAATTTCGAATCTTTTGCAATTCAGCCACAATTTTAATGCACTCAAAAGTCAAAACAAATTATTGTGCTGAGTGATCATAACTTCCGGCCAAAGATTTCACATGAGCAGCCAGAGTTTTTCAGCCTCAAGAGGGCGCAGCTTGTCGCAATTTCTCTCTTTTGAAGCTCCTCACCTTAGTTTCCCAAATGGCCTTGCTTTCCCTTTCATCAAGTTGTTTCTTTTGACCAGAGAGTCTTTTGACCTAATGCAAAGTGTGTTGAATTGTTTGAAAGCCATCTACAGGTAGGTGACAAAAATGTCAGGCTTCTTTTAACTGGTCTATACTTGTCCTGATATGGTAAAAGAGAGAGAGAGAGACAAGCTGACAGATTGATGCTTGATCCTGAGAAAAATGGCCCTGTTTGTTTGCAAAATTTGAAGTTGGATCAACAGTTTTATGTCCGCAATCAATGCTTTTTTTTGGTGTGTTGCCAAGAACTCTGCTGAGCTGAGATCATCTCCAAATTTGTCCCTCCTTTGTCTCAGACCCTTTCCACGGCCATTCATCCAATTGATGACGTTCAATTGGTTTGGTTGAAAAAGTTGACAAGTTTTTTCAAAGCATTTTGAATTCAGTTCATATGTGGGCCTGACTAGGCCTGACTATTTTTGGGGTTTACCCTCTGGGTATTCTATCATCCATGATGAAGCTTCCAGATTCATCATGTGAAAGTGAGCCACTCAAGATAAAGGGTTTGGTCTTTTATTTCATTGATATAAATAATCATCTTTGAAATAAATAGGGGAGGAGATCAGATAGATGCTTATTCATAGGAAGGTTGGGGATAAGCGGGCTTGTAAGCGGGCTTGTAGGTGGGCTTGTAGGGTTGGTACTTGGGTTGGTGGGGCTCGTATTTGGCCTCTCCTTCGTATTGGACATCAGCCACATAGCCACCATAACCATCAACGGTGTAGGTCACCTTTTGGGTGCGACCGTCAGGGAGGAGCACATTGTATCCACCATTGGTGTTGTATCCCTCACGAGCCTCATTGGCATCAAAGTTCAAACCGGCATATTCATCACGGACCTCGTAGTTGTATTGGTAAGAGGCGGGCTCCTCCTTGTAGGAAGGCTGCTTGTAGCTGGGCTCATAGCTAGGTTGATAGCTGGGCTGATATCTGGGCTCATAAGTGGGAGCATTATCGGCAGCAGCGAGGGCAGCAAGGCCAAGGGCAGCGATGAAGGTCTGCAAAAAGAAAAGAGGTGAAGTCTTTGGATGGATGGATGGATGGATGGATGCATGCATGCATGCATGTGGTTGGCCTATTGGCTCTCTACCTACCTTCATGGTTCTTGATGGGTTGAGGATGATCAACTGATACCTTTTTCTGTTCAGTCTTCCTTTTTTATAGTCCTCTTGGTTGTTTTAGCAAGCAATGGCGCCGCCGTTCATACAGTACTACTTCCTATTGGGCAGGCCCTTCCCTTTTGGGGGCAAGTGTTGGAGAGAGAAACAGATCAGGTTTGCTTGCATGTTAGTGTGTTCCAAGGCAAGTGTGTGCGTGGATCATTTTCATGGTATGATAACTTATAGGATTGATTTCAACAACCAATGATGGCAAATCATAGCAAGCCCATGGAGGGAGGCCATTTGCATGAAATAGCCATGTGAACTGCCCATGATTATTATTATTATTATTAGGGCCCGGATTTGAACTTGAAAAATTGATCAATTCATTTTTCATTTTTTTTGGCAAAATTTGGCAGAATTCGAGTTTTTTGGCTTTTGGGGAAAATGTTCAAGTTTTTTTCACATTCTCATTGAAAAGAAGACTTTTTACGCAATTTTCGGGTCAAAATTTGGCAAAACTAAATCATTTTGGACGTTTATGGAATTTTTAATTTCTTCAACCAATGAAGAAATCTGACTTGAAATTCTACTTCCATGGGATTTTTCCCAAGCAAACAATATTCAGTTTTAGAAAAAAATGGTTGGTCACATGCTCTGCCACTTCACAATCTAGGATCAAATATAAGTTGGTCACTGTAACCCACATCTATACTTTTCCAGAAGTACTTTTGACTCAAATCAAACTGGTTAAGGAAAAAAGTTAACCTCTTGAAAACAATTTTCAATCTCAAAATCACAAGCTGAAAACTCTGATGAAATGATTCAAACATTTCTACCTTCTTAATATAACTAGTCAGGCGAATTGGCAAAAGGAATGACGATTTTTCTCCCAACAAATCAGGACTCGAAAACATTTGCACAAAGACATGTTTTCAAAGCAATTTAAAAAAAACAAGTCTCACCTGTATTTGTGAATATTTCAAAAAGTTAATCTTCTGACTCAACCTTTACCCATTCCTCCAAAATAATGTCTCCTTTGATACCAAACCCAGAATGGGCCCCTACACGGACAATTCAGTCAAAAATGAAATGTAACAAATATATTCATCCAATTGTATCCAATGAGCGCTATCTCGCAATAAAGATTATTATTATGATACAATAAACCTTTCAACCAGAAAGTTTTCTATGCTGGCCAGAGGATTCATTGCATTGTGAGTCTACTGTAATATATTTTCCATTTACTATCAAGAAAACGGATAACGTACCGTCATTTAAGCCCGATCTATCCTTTGAAATTTGTCAAGTAAGGCTCCATTTTTACTTCAAGCACGTAATTTTCAACTTCTTACTGATGTTTTCACGTCAAAATGTTAATTGATAGTTGTACAGACATCTGTCATGTGTCGTGAAATCCTGATCCAATTGCTTCACAGCATTTGAAATTTAAGTTTGATAATGTCTAATGATCCATGTGCCCCCGTGTTTTTAATGCATTGCAAAACAACCAAAATATTTCGAGCAATCTTTTGTTCATGCTCCTTTCCCAAATGCCGCTTTGTCCAGGATGCGGCTAGACTGCCATTGATTTAAACCAAATAATCACTTACCTGATACAATTGCTTGTGTATTCGAAAACTATTAATCTCACAAGAAAACCTTAACAGTCCATCCCACCGCTCACCAGTGATGGCATATGAATAAAAGCCATTTTCCGTCACGTGGCAGAAAATGGTGGCAGGAAATGGCTTTTATTCCTGCAAAAAATGTGGCAGAAAGTGGCAGATTAATTTTTCAAGGAACTCATATAAACAATATTTTCAATACTTGAAGGGATAAAATTTGGTACTTTTGATGTCTAACGAAAGCCTTACCATCCCTCCAAAAGTTCATTGCATCAAAGAAGGAAGATAGAAGTTCATGAAACCGATCTCCTTGATTCGTTTTTGAATTTCCCTCCAAGTCAGGGTGGCCAAATCGAGCACTTTAATTTCGTCTTAAATATACACTGAGAATTAGAGCTTAAATGCAATTGAATTCTGTAATGCTTGGTCACTATTAGAACACAATAGCTGAGAATTGTTGGTTTTTATAATGTTAAAATATCGTAAATGCAAAACATATTTAAAATTTGAATACTAAGGCCTAAGGTATATTCCAATTACAACACAGCCTTACAAGGATCTTTTTTTTGGGGGGGGGAGGGGCGGATTTTTCAATACCGCTACAAGGAATGGGATTCCCTGTAAAGAGAGTTAATCATTATTATAGTTTCAATAATTAATGTTTATATGAAATTTGATCTACCAATGAGTTACTGTTGGCAGATCTGTACAACCCTTGAATAGTGGGTTGGTCAGGAATAGTATTCAAAAATTTGTCCAATCCTGCCTTAAAAGCTGTTAGAGGATCAGCTTCTACATATTCCCGAAGAAGGCAAATAGGCAACAAATTGAACAATGAAGGAGCCCGATAAAGAAGAGAGGAGCACTTCATTGTTCGAACTAGCCTTGATTCTTAGGATTTGGAGGTGCTCTCAGAGCGCACGTAAAACCTCTACGATCGCTACAACTGATCTCAAATCCTGGGTTAGGACAGAGCCCATGAATGCTCTTGAAAACATACAGTATCAGATACCTTTCATACCTTCTCTGAGTACGGTACAACCCTAACTTCTGGAGCCTCTCCCAATACGAGAGCTCTCTCATTCCTGTGATGTTCCTAGTGAAACATCTTTGGACCTGCTCGACCTTTTGCAAACCTGCTGAACTCATTGGAGCCCAAATGGGTGAGGCACATTCAAGATGCGGCTGAACAATCGACTTGTACAGAGTTAGCATTGTAATACTATCTCTGGACTTGAAAGTGCGATAGATCCAGCCGCACGACATTTGAAGAAAAATCTTTTTTATTTTTAAAAACTGACTTTCTCAGCTTTTACAATTGCAATATTTTTGATGAATAAATTACGACTTAACATTCCGTTTTAACAAAGCCTGATTTGCAGATGCTTGTTTGCTATAAACCGAATTAGTTTGAAATGCATTACTTTAAAACCAAATAAACAAAATTTGAAATCTAGTCCCAAACAAGTCATTTTCGTTTTCTTAAAAAATCGATATTGGGTCTTTACAAAAAGTTGTAACAAATACTTCCAGGGACACAATTCATGTGTCCCAGATTCGTTTAATTAAATTCGCTAATAATTAATAAATCATATGATAACATCAAGCATTCTAGAAAATAGGGATAATCTTATTCTTATATCCCATTTCAACACTATTTAATATTTAAGACTTTGAACTGCAAAATAAATATTTTTCCAATATGATAATTATTTTATCAATATAAATTATGATAAAAGTATATCATAGGAGTTTTTGATTATTTCACATAAACTTTCGTCATATTTTCAATTGAAGTTCTTATCTCAGCCTGAATTATTATCACTATATGGCACATGAAAAGAATGACGGATTTTAAACCAGGGAATATATATTATGGAAACACGTCTTTTCAAATGCAATGTGTACTTCTTGTTACTTTAGCATCAGCAATGATGTTTACATTTAATGTTGAGTTAGTAGTAGTTACTCTCAAGTGTTTGTGTAAACTTTAATTATATTTGACTCTTTTAATTTTATTTTATATAAGCAGATTTGTAGTTGAACATCAGCGTATGCGTACTTTTGTCTATTAGCGGCCATTTTATACCATTTTCTGCCATTTTCAGCCATTTTCAGCCATTTTCTGCCATTTTCAGCCACTTTCTGCCATTTTCTGCCGCTCTCTGCCATTATCTGCCATTTTCTGCCTCTTGGTGGCAGAAAATGGCAGAAATTCAGTAAAAGCCAAAATTTGCCATCACTGCCGCTCACACAGACGTTGCTTCAAGGCTGACAATCAGCTAACCAGTAACAAATAACATGTACCAGTGTGACGATTACTGTGCATTTTAAGGGGACCAACCCATTTGCTTACAGTCTTTTGACTCTACATAAGTGAGCCAAACGAACGATATTGGGAATACCACGAGTTTGAGAACGTCGAATTCAAGATCTAAGTGAAGATGGCTTCCGCTCTCGAGCTCGTCTTTCGGGTGGCCAGTTCTCGGGCTAAAGCCCTCAAACTGGTCACCCTTCAGACGAGCTCTTGAATCTTCACGTAGATCTTGAATTCGACGTTCTCAAACTCCGGGTATGCACACAAGACAATTGTTGAAAAGAAGGTCAAGCCTTCATTCAAGAAGCACGGAAATCATGGAGTGGGAGGCTAGCAATGAGAATTATGATTTTCAGCAGAAACAAACCATTTGCGTTCTTCTGTAAATGAGACCTGGCTTGCATTGAGAAGAACACGTGTTTCAAATTTCAGCCCAATCGAATGCCGGAGTGAAAAGTTATGCCTTCTCAAACTTATGTACCGAAGAGAGCATAGAATGAATGAACTCGCCCTTTTGTGGTAAAACGATTACCACAAAAGGGCAAGTTCATTCATTCTCTGTAGGATTTGCACTGAATTTTGAGTGAGCATAACTTTTGTCTCCGACATTCGATTGAGCTGAAAATTGACATACGTATTCTTGTCAACATATGCAAGGTCTCATTTGCAGAAGAACGTAATTGAATTGTTCTTACTGGAAATTATTATCCTCATTCCTAGCTTCCCACTCCATGATTTTCGTGCTTCTTGCTTCATTTGAAGCCAAGTTTGAGTAATATTGCTAGTATCAGATTGGTTCTCCGTGTGTGAGTGTGAATTAGCGTCTAAAAGTTTCCTTAAGGAAGGTCGGGGAGAAGAATCGAACCTGGGACCTCTCTCATTGTAGGAAAACTGCGCTAACCACGACACCACGTCTTCCCCCGAAATCGATTGATGAATTGTCCAAAAACATGCATGACCAATTTTTCTGTTCGGTCAATGGGTCAATTTTGTTCAGAATGGTCTACGAAAAGATTAGCTCTGAGACAAAACGGTGAATTCTGGTCAAACCTGCCTGTGAAAAGGAATGCATGGATGAGGTTGGTCAAGAACGACTGAATTCATCTGGACCAGTATGCTAGCGATTGATAACAATAATGATTTCGAGTAGGAACAAATCAATTTCAACCTTGCGTAATTGAGGCCTTGCTTCCGTTGAGTAGACTTCAATTTTCAACTCAATTGGATAAACCTTTGCACTATGACTCTTGTGGTATTTAATTTGGAACAAAAAGGCGAGCTTATTCATTTTATGCCTTTATGAGATATTGAATTGAAATATGTCATCAACTAGTGATGGACCGAAAGGGCTCATAACCGAAACCGAAACCGAAACCGAAAGCAGCTAACTAAAAAAATGCAAAATCCACCTTGAAAATTAAATTGCTCATATGTTCGATGTTGGGTAGTCGTAAATTTTAAAAAATCGGGAAACTTGACTTTCAGAGGTTTTTGGACGATATTTTTTTGGATTTTGTTGTCAACCTTCATCCTTTATAGTGCATGTCTGCTTTCGATTTCGGTAGGCATAACCGAAACCGAAATCGAAAGCGCTTTCGGTCCATTACTATCATCAACCCAACAATGATCAAAATTTCATTTGGAAAAGAACGGTATTGACTTGATCCTGCTGCAAATCATACTGCTCATTACTAGCCTCTCAGTCCAGAAGCGTCAGTGGTTCTTGGGTACATAGAAGTAAGGTACAATTGGGCGATAGGTCTCTGTTTTAAAAACTTGAAATCTAATTTGTAGCTCCAGCTAAATAAAGTCCCTAATACTGTCGTCTTGATGGATGGACCCTTGATGCCAGGTGGTGCATTTGCCCGACCTATCATTGGATTTTATTGGGTTCGTGACAGACAGGATTAACAAGAGAGGCTTAACTTGGTTTCTGAAAGCATCTCCAAGAATCTAGATTAATTCCAACATTGAAGTCCTGTTTAATTTGTTGTTAGATAATTTTATTATTTTGTATTAATAGTATTAGGTAATTAATAATTAGTATTATTATATATTATTAAAATTCCATTAGGCTGTTTGTGTTTGTATTTAAAGATAATCTGAATAAAAAAAATCCTGTTTACCAATATCGCCCCATGAAAGCTTTTTAAATTTTTCAAAAAGCCACACTCAAACTTGAGTACTGGATTTTTACTTGAAATTTATGTTGCTGGGTTTGGGGTTGACTCTTTGGCTTTGGTAGTCTTTTTGACCCATAAACCTAAACAAGTACCAACATGGCCAGACTTTGCCAAAAAATAGATCTTGCAGCACATCACTAGGGCTCGGAAAAATATTTGCTAAAAGTGACAAAATATTATGATAACATTTTCTTCAAAGGTTCAAAATATTTGGAAAAAATAAGTCGGATATTTGTAAACATGTATTTTTTCAAACGCCAATTTATGTGATTTTGTCTCCTTGAACACCGATTTTCCAAAAACTATTTTCCAAGTAAACTTAATGGTATTGGTCGTTTTTTGGAGACAGACTTGAAACCTAACTTATTCAAAAACAGAATTTTCAATTTGCCCAAAAAGAAAGCACAGTTTTTGCGTAAATGAGGTTGTAGTTATGGTTGTAAATGTATAATTAAGGTACAAATACCTTTTCGTAGATTTTTGGTATTTTCGGTTCATTTTGGGTAAACCGCTTTGTGCATTAACTTTTTTCCTTATTTTCTTCAATTTCGCCTGAAATGCCTCTTTTGCGTAACTAGTCGAGAAAAATGTCTATTTTTTACGTAAAAAGTCAAAATAATAATTAAATAGTTAATTTAAATATTAAAAAGTCGAGATAAAACGAAAAAATATCTTCAAATAATTTATATTTAAAAAATATACTTCCGGGCCCTGTACATCATTAATAAAACACTCTATATTCTGAGTTTTTATTGCAGTCAGCAGCAAGTATTTTAAAATGATACTTTTATCGAGTATTATTATATTCAGTTTCACTTTATAGTTTTCTTCCCCAATCAAACTAATTCCCGACTCATCATGCATAATGCAAGATTTGCAAGCAAAATGTGCTCTCTTTTCGTGTCCGTTAATAGCGTACAAATGTTGGCCGAGCGATAGTAGGTTAGTTGTTAAGCATGTTTGAAAGTACAGTAGAAGCATATCTAGAAGCATAGAAGAAGCACATGAGATAGAGTAGAAATAACCATGCTTGATCAAGTTTCGCTCCATAAGCCATGATTGAAAAACGTAGCTTATTTAGCGAAACTTGATCGGGCATGATTATTTCTACTCCATCGCATATGCTTCTTCTATGCTTCTGCTATAGTTCCAAACTACCTCAACAACCGACCTATTATCAATGGATGGAGTTCAAGTCTTGCTTCCTGAGTTAGAAGTTCATCTCATTAACCTGAATTGGTCCCGTTTATTGCACTCCCCATCTGGTCAAAAATCATTAGTGGTGCCTTTGAATCTTGACCAGACATGCTAGAAAAGTTTCAGGTCTGGTCAGATCTTTTTTACGATAAGGGCCCTTTTTGGGTGGGATTATCTTTACCGTTGTCCGCTGTATTCAAACAAAAGGTTTGCGTCTTTTTCTGTGTTGCATGTCTTTTCGTGTTGACTTCAGGTCTTGATCGATTGGCTATGGAAATGATGTGGGAAACTGGTTATCTGAACTTGACGCCTAATCTATGACTATCGAGCTTTATTGACTTCCTGAAAATAGGTATTTCATGAAAAAATGAACAAGCAATATTCTGAACAAAATAGTATGAAAACGATAAAATTTATTAAGAATTCTACTAAAGGCGGAGTTAAAATTTTCTTATTTTTGCAAAAGTGCCAAATAATGTTTGCACCGGAAGTGACCCAATTCTAGCATGAAGTTTTAGGTTGAAAAACTACCGATTTGACGATAATTATTGGGACCTAACATTTCCAAACTTGAATCCAATCACATAATTTAAAATCTTATTTGTGTTCTGCATTTTTTCCTCTGATTTTTTTACGCATAAGTGCCCCAAGGCTTTTATGGTGTGAAGAGAGGCTAGTTTTTTTAGACGCAAAAGATCGATCTTAAGATCGTACTTAAGTACTCTAAATCCAATCTTAAAATCGATCTTTGCGTCTAAAAAAACTAGCCTCAGGTCTTTTTGCGTAAAAATGAGGCTTGGGTGTATTCTTGAGAGTTGTCATTTAGAAAAACCTCTTTTGATTAAAGCAGCGCATCTTTACAAGTGAGAAAGACTGGGTACTTTGGTGATATGGAATATTTGTTATGATTACGTAATCTAGGTCACTTACCTTGCTCCTTTAAAATTGGTGCCATATTTCAAAAACACTAAAATCAAGAGGTTCAAACCTCTTAAAATAATTTAAAAGGCTGAAATTTTGTTCTTATGAAAGTAGATCGAAGAGAACTTTCGCCAAAAAAGATTCAAAACCAAGATACACGAAAGTCTTTTTATTGGAAGAGTATAATCCTTGCCCTAAATAATAAATATGCGTAAATACTTGAACCACGCTACTTTAAGACGAAATTAAAAAATAACACCTCATACCAAAAGGAGAATTCTTCTGCAACAGAATACAGTTTCCTCAAAATGATATGCTAAAATCCTGGATAATTGAATAGATTATCATTTCATATTACTGTTGTTGTACAGGGTCGGCGGTCCAAGTGTAGATTTTGGCATTTTTAGTACAAAACCAGCGTCTGTTTCAGATCTAATTGTTGCTTGGTAAATCCTCAAAAGTAAGACATGCTGGGATACCAAAGAGTCCATTCCAACCCAAAATTCTGCCTTTCTCTCCTTGAGGGACAAATGCAAGGCACTGTGCCAATTGTCCCAATTACTTCATCGATGTCATGATCTCGTCCATGCCCAAGGGCTTCAACAGGAATTTGTATAACACAACTTCTATTCCTCAAAAAATTGGGATCTTTGACTGAAAATTTGAAAAAAAATCCATTGAAAACTACCAAACTTATGATGGTTCTAAGGGGTCTACACTTGGGCTGCCGACCCTGTACACAATGTCATTTTTTGGCAGTTTTATTTCCGAATCACTGAGCGTCAAATGGTCCCTTTTTTTACTCCTTAAAAAGTCGAAGAAAAAGAGGTCGACAACTTTCAAACCCAAAGAGCCGGAAAATGAGCACAAAAATTCATTCAAGTTTTTACTTATCGGGACAAAAACCTTTAACAACTGTGTTTCTTCCAACTTGTTTTCCAAATGCTTGTCCTGTTCTCTTTTAAGCCATTGAACACTTTTTGTTGATCTGGTCTCCACAAAATTTATGGACAATCAAACATCAATCGCCCTCGGCAAAAATACCTTGGATATGGCTATTGGAATTGCGTCAAAAGTCCATTCATCTCTCATCGTCTTCTCAATTTTCAAGTCAAAAAAGGGACCCAAAAACTGGTTTTCCATTTTGGCGGCCTACAGTTGAAACACTTGCATACAAACACAGTTATCATTGTGGGCCATCAACTTCCTCTACTGAGGGCGTAATAATTAATGCCCACTGTGATTGGCTTTCAACACAAATTCCATCAAAAACAAGATTGGAAGCAGATCCTCGGTGAATAAACGAGGGTGCAAATAATCATTTATCACCAACATGATCTGCGTGGGGAATTGACCAGTAGTGGTATGAGCTTTAATCGAACTTCTTAACCTCATAAAATGCATTTTCAACTTGATACACTTCCTCTTCCAATTGACAAAACCACTTCCTCCGTCACTTTCGGTCACTCACCTGATCAAGCCATTCTCTTTTTGGAAGAAGAAGATGTCTAAGATTGTCCAAATTGAACTCATTTTGACAGGTAAGTTTTAGAACTTGGATTGGTAAGTGGTTAGTTTTCAGAAAGTTCCGCATTCTCAATGAATGTATCTTGAGAATTTACCAAACCAAGGAAGTTCGGAAACCATTGGTACCAAGTTGTAAAACTGTACTTCACGTAAAATGAGGATTGCGTACAGATGGATTGACAACGGTTTGTGTGTGAAGAACAAGTTTTACAACTTTGAGGGTTCAACAGTGGTTTTAAGACGCCCAAATGTGCGTCGTGCCTTTCTTGGGTGGGGCTCGAAAGACTAGACATTTTTGGGCAGGCTTCTTCCTCTAGTTGACAGAATGTTGAGAATGATTACGTTAGGGTGTTTCCTCAGAGAGTTGGTGAAGGGAAAAGCATCCTAGCAACTAGCTATATAAATGTGAGGAACTCGTGGAAACAGTCATCAGTTACATCCAACTATCTGAACAATCCACATCCCAACATGAAGGTACAACTGTCAAAAGGAATTTTTGGTCACAAGTAAAGTTGTTCAATGCTTTTATTTTCTCTTCATGCAGGTCATCATTGCTCTTGCTGCCCTTGCTGCCCTCGCTGCTGCCGATAATGCTCCCACTTATGAGCCCAGATATCAGCCCAGCTATCAACCTAGCTATGAGCCCAGCTACAAGCAGCCTTCCTACAAGGAGGAGCCCGCCTCTTACCAATACAACTACGAGGTCCGTGATGAATATGCCGGTTTGAACTTTGATGCCAATGAGGCTCGTGAGGGATACAACACCAATGGTGGATACAATGTGCTCCTCCCTGACGGTCGCACCCAAAAGGTGACCTACACCGTTGATGGTTATAGTGGTTATGTGGCTGATGTCCAATACGAAGGAGAGGCCAAATACGAGCCCCACCAACCCAAGTACCAACCCTACAAGCCCGCTTACAAGCCCGCTTATCCCCAACCTTCTTACGAATAAGCATCTGATCTCCTCCCCTATTTATTTCAAAGACTATTTATATCGATGAAATAAAAGACCAAACCCTCTATCTTGAGTGGCTCACTACTTGATGGGATATATTGAATCATGGATGTTTATCAAGTTTTTTCAACAGAAGAAGGGCTTGTGCAAAGTTAACCCACTATCAAAATCTTAGCAAGGCACAAGGCAGGTGGCTTAGGAGGAAGGGACAAAGGAAGGAAGGGGACTCTTTGATCCCTAAAATGACACCTGTTGAAGATTGTTGAAATCATAAAGAAATGGAACACAATCAAAGGTATCTACTGGCACAGGGTGCGTAATTAAAAACCGGACGGACAGAGGAAATTGTCATTTCCAGGTTTAAGCTCACAGTATTGCTCAAACAAAAAGGTTTTAGAAGAATTGGCTCGTTTTATACTGTTGCCATGAAATGAGGACTCAATTCAATTGACATGTCAACCAATTATTATTTTTTGTCATCCTTTGTTTTTGATTGCAACGAAAAGAAAGGTTCAAATAAGGACTGGGCCGCTTTAAAAGAGGTGCTTTTTCCCCAGTGTGATGAACTTTATTCTAATAGTGCTGCGTCGTCATATTTTAGAATGTAAAAAACGATTATTTCTTACATTTTTTCAAAAGATCTATTTCTTGGTTCCCTTGGCATGATATGAATCGATAAAACATCTTGATTCTGGACTTCAAGAAATGATTTATATGGTATTTGAGTTTTTGAAAATGATTGATTGCGTCATGCTGACAGTACATAAAAAACTGAGGACATTTTTACTTCAATGAAACAGTGATTTCTTCCTAGGAAATGAGTTCTGCCGAAAGCAGTCCTCCAATCGTGATTGATTTGGAATCTTCAATGGTTAACTTGAAGTCATGAGAAAAAAATGATCATTTGTAACAATCACGAACGTTTGAATTTGAACTTCAAAATGAAGCAATCCCCAAACCTCGGACTTATCTCATAATTCCGATCCGACCGCAATTTCTTCCATGGGCCCAACGTGACCATTTCCACATTTTTTTTTAATTGCAAAGGTGTCAGAATCTTATTTCTGCTAAGACTTTTGTGTTGGCTCTGATTCATTTTACATTCGGTGTTCCAAATTAGATCCAAGTTTTGTTGTTATAGGGTGTTTATTGCTTTGTAGCGGAATTAAAAAATCTTGATGAAACATCACAGAATTTGTTGTTCCATCACTCTGAAATAAGTATGAAATATCTGTAGCTGCCACGCCGGTTTTAGGCAAACACTTGATGTCATCAGATCGAGGGCTAATTATCTTCACATTTACTGTCTTCTTCCAGTTTGGCCTTATTTGAAGGAAAATCTCCTAGGATCAAAGTTTCAAGGAAAAGTGAGCCAAATTCTAAACCTGTCCCAATATCATGTCTGTGCGTATATAATTGTGAAGTTGTCAGCTGTTTTCAGTTTCAGTTTCGGTTAAGAGCCTTTCATCCCCAATACTATGATGCACCCTGTGCAAGTTGAATGAGATTTGAAATGGATTCTTTCTGGTCCATAATTTGTTGTCAGATTGACCCAAAATGAACCATTCAAATGCATATTTTGAGTTGGCCCCAACATCATATGACTAGGGTTGTCTTTTTTGAGCCGTTTCTCTCCCAACCTAAAACTGTTTTTGTCACAAAAGAACAATAAATTTGTTTCAAAACACCATGTTGACATTCAAAAGCCACCATTATGAATTCCCGGAAACATGGTAGCTCACAAAGACATTTATTTCTGTTCAAAGAGAGCTTTGAAACCTGAGCATTTCAGTGGCAAAAAAGAACTTAGGGTGAGTCCATTTTACTATCACTTGGCAATTTCAAGTGATGATTCAGCTTTTAAGAACTTGGAATTTGTAAAATGGTATTGATTTGGAAAGTAGCATTTGTCTGGCGAGATTTGCACCACAAATAAAAAAGAAAAGAAAATAATTGTTTTTGCTTGTGATTCCCAAAACTGGACGGATGCCTAAATAGGCATTTCAAATCCTGGAGTAGTATGAAATATTCAAGAAGTTCTTGTAAGGACATGTTGACCTTGGAATAGCAATTTGCATCCAAATCAAATGATTGATAATCTATGTGCGTTTTGTGCATTTGTGTTTGATTCGTGAAACTTGCCACCATGGAATTTTGACTGTTCTTGTCACCTAAAATTTTGATTTCTAATGATTAGAATTTGGCAAGTGGAAAAAGGGTTGTTTTAGGGAGGTTCTCATACAAGACACACGTTTCATTTTACGTTTAGAATAAGAGGAGCATCTGCATTCTAATCCCACCTTCACGGATCTTGTGAATGCCATCTGCATCTTTTTTTGTTCTATATTGGCCTCATCAAGTGGCGGCAATTCCATTTTGGTTCTTTTGCTTTAAAATGCCTGCGTATCCCGCACTGTTCATTGAATGAAAAGAATTACAGAGATCACAAAGTCTATGGGAGATCAATGAATTCAAGAGAAAAAAAAGGACTAGAACACATGTGCACTATCATGTGAAAGTGTGGATCAATAAAAATGATCCTGGGACCAAGCCTGCTTATTTTGACATCAAATTTGTCAACTAAACTATTTGATGCTGAATTAGGAAACATAAAGAACATAGTGCTGCTAAGCCATTGAACATCCCATAACAACCGATCTGTTTCTCTCTTTAGCACTCACTTGCCCCCAAAAGGGAAGGGCATGCCCAAAAGGAAGTACGCACGGCGCCGCCATCACGATCCAACAACCAAGAGTCCTATAAAAAGGAAGATGGAGTAGAACAAGGCATCAGTTGATCATCCTCAACCCATCAAAGAACCATGAAGGTAGAGAGCCAATAGGCCAATCATGTGCATGCATGCATCCATCCAAAGACAAAGTAGCTAAAGCCTTCACCAACCTCTTTTCTTTTTGCAGACCTTCATCGCTGCCCTTGGCCTTGCTGCCCTCGCTGCTGCCGATAATGCTCCCACTTATGAGCCCAGATATCAGCCCAGCTATCAACCTAGCTATGAGCCCAGCTACAAGCAGCCTTCCTACAAGGAGGAGCCCGCCTCTTACCAATACAACTACGAGGTCCGTGATGAATATGCCGGTTTGAACTTTGATGCCAATGAGGCTCGTGAGGGATACAACACCAATGGTGGATACAATGTGCTCCTCCCTGACGGTCGCACCCAGAAGGTGACCTACACCGTTGATGGTTATAGTGGTTATGTGGCTGATGTCCAATACGAAGGAGAGGCCAAATACGAGCCCCACCAACCCAAGTACCAACCCTACAAGCCCGCTTACAAGCCCGCTTATCCCCAACCTTCTTACGAATAAGCATCTGATCTCCTCCCCTATTTATTTCAAAGACTATTTATATCGATGAAATAAAAGACCAAACCCTCTATCTTGAGTGGCTCACTACTTGATGGGATATATTGAATCATGGATGTTTATCAAGTTTTTTCAACAGAAGAAGGGCTTGTGCAAAGTTAACCCACTATCAAAATCTTAGCAAGGCACAAGGCAGGTGGCTTAGGAGGAAGGGACAAAGGAAGGAAGGGGACTCTTTGATCCCTAAAATGACACCTGTTGAAGATTGTTGAAATCATAAAGAAATGGAACACAATCAAAGGTATCTACTGGCACAGGGTGCGTAATTAAAAACCGGACGGACAGAGGAAATTGTCATTTCCAGGTTTAAGCTCACAGTATTGCTCAAACAAAAAGGTTTTAGAAGAATTGGCTCGTTTTATACTGTTGCCATGAAATGAGGACTCAATTCAATTGACATGTCAACCAATTATTATTTTTTGTCATCCTTTGTTTTTGATTGCAACGAAAAGAAAGGTTTAAATAAGGACTGGGCCGCTTTGAAAGAGGTGCTTTTTCCCCAGTGTGATGAACTTTATTCTAATAGTGCTGCGTCGTCATATTTTAGAATGTAAAAAGCGATTATTTCTTACATTTTTTCAAAAGATCTATTTCTTGGTTCCCTTTGCATGATATGAATCGATAAAACATCTTGATTCTGGACTTCAAGAAAATATTTATATGGTATTTGAGTTTTTGAAAATCATTGATTGCGTCATGCTGACAGTACGTAAAAAACTGAGGACATTTTTACTTCAATAAAACAATGATTTCTTCCTAGGAAATGAGTTCTGCCGAAAGCAGTCCTCCAATCGTGATTGATTTAGAATCTACAATGGTTAACTTGAAGTCATGAGAAAAAAATGATCATATGTATCAATCATGAACGTTTGAATTTGAACTTCAAAATGAAGCAATCACCAAACCTCGGACGTATCTCATAATTCTGATCCGACTGCAATTTCTTCCATGGGCCCAACGTGACCATTTCCACTTTTTTTTTAATTGCAAAGGTGTCAGAATCTTATTTCTGCTGAGACTTTTGTGTTGGCTCTGATTCATTTTACATTCGGTGTTCCAAATTAGATCCAAGTTTTGTTGTTATAGGGTGTTTATTGCTTTGTAGCGTAATTTAAAAATCTTGATGAAACATCACAGAATTTGTTGTTCCATCACTCTGAAATAAGTATGAAATATCTGTAGCTGCCACTCCAGTTTAAGGCAAACACTTGATGTCATCAGATCGAGGGCTAATTCAGAGATGGGGTCAACCAAAGTACATAAATGATTTTAAGCAAGCAATATTGTTGGACACTAAATGTGTCTCTCGTTTTTAAAAATGAATCAACGCTTAACTCAGACGAGACCAGTTTCAAAGTTAAATGACATGTAACATTAAGCACGGACATCTGGAAACGTTCTTGCATTAAGCTACTTCTGATCGAAAATACATCTTTTGCGGTGGGAGAAACAAAATACAGCATGAGTACCACTTTTATAATTTGAGAGCTATAATACCGAAAAAAAATTCTAAAACAATTCAATACAATGCGGAACATACACGTAAAGTTCACATGATAAAATAGCCGTTGTCCACCATTTCCCTAAAGGCCGAAGAAATCCTGTCACCAATTTGTGGTTCATTCGACATGGACGTATTGGTCCGAGCAATGGTTATTTGGTTAATCTTCTCAATAACATCAGGATCGTTCAAGTCTCCACTTAAGTCGTCTAAATCCATGACATCTTCCTTCTTAGCCAAAATCAGAGGCAATACGAGCAATGCCATCATAAATCCGTAGAAAGAGCATTTCTTGTAGTCGGCTTTCAATTCACTGTAAACAAATTGTTGTATACCAACGTACAAATTGAAATGTA
This sequence comes from Tigriopus japonicus, assembly GCA_010645155.1. Classification (NCBI taxonomy): domain Eukaryota; kingdom Metazoa; phylum Arthropoda; class Copepoda; order Harpacticoida; family Harpacticidae; genus Tigriopus; species Tigriopus japonicus. The sequence continues at coordinate 1,450,632 of CM021317.1, read as the reverse complement.
TAGGAAGGTAGGTATTCACAGGGGGAATTAAAAGATTACATCTTCCTTTTGACAAAGAATTTTACTCGAAAAAAAAGAAAATTCAATTCTTACCAGAGAGTAAAATCACTCGAATCTTCACCCAATTCCTTCAGCGCTTTGGTGAGGGATTGATGGTAACACTCCAAGATCTCATCCATGTGATCTTTTCGAAGTTTAGATGAAGTTGACATTAGTAAGAAGTAAGACAAATCAATAGTTGGAGAGGTCCATTTGGTCAGCGCCAGGTCTACCAAACAAACTTCTGTTGGCCTTTGTCCTTCATACCTATGGAGAAATATTTGCTATAATTAAACTTCGCGATTTGCCGTATCAATTCAAGCTTACTTAAAAAGCATGTTGTTGAACCACAGATCGCCATGGCAAAGAACATTGAACTTGCAAATATCTGGTCCACTCAATTGATCTCGCAACTTGAAAGGATCTATAACATCTTTGGTGAATCTATTGAAAGAACTAACATATTTGTGTCCATCGTCACCAATGTTCAAAAGTGTTTCACGAACACCTTTTTGCAAAGTGTCACTAAACTTGTCCAATATAACTGCCATGGCATCAGTAGGATTGGCTCCATAAAAGTCTCTGGCTTGAATTGGTTCCTTTTCTAACATGTTCTTGAGGTCGCCATGTTTGGTCTTATAATATGCACGGGAGGCCGCGTGAAATTCTCCCAATGATTTGTATCACTAATTTAACATGTGTCAGATCAAGGCCAGACCTTTTGTTGATGGCTTCAGTGTAACCCATGTGTGTCAGATGTTCCATGACGATTAGGGAGCCAGATTCACATTTTTCTTTGGTAGTACCCTTATTAAATTCACCGTACACAAATGGACAAAAGCTTAACTTGATGCCAGAGCCTTTCTTAGCAATTAGAGCGTTCAAGGATGGGAGGAAGTTCTGATAGAATCCCAACTCTTTTTCTTCCATGAATGACATTCGGAGCCATTCAAATCTACTAGGATCATTTAAAGGAACTTTGGCCATCCAATGGAATGTTTTTGGTTGACCTTTGACCTTGGCTTCCACGTGACAAGACACGACTTGGCCAGAATAGTTTTGACCTTTCTCTGCACCGGATTTCAAGTCCACGTTGGTTAATTCGACATCTTCGGTGGCTTCATTCTTCTTCAGTATCTCCAAAACTTTGGCACTTGTTGGACATTTGAATTCCATTTTGGGTATGTTTTGACGTTAAATCTATTCTTGAAACGGAACGGAAACTGTTTGATAAATTTGTGAATTGAGATATTTTATACCATTTGAGAAATGTTAAGCGAACGAATTTTGCGCTTGCTGGTTCATCCAAGCCAACTGCAATAAAACGTCACACGCACTACTGTAAATTACTGACGCGAGGGAGTTCCTTCTTGAGGTTTCATTTCAAGCAATTGAGTATCGATTTTCAATCATTACATGTTGTGATGCACGTGTATTTACCTTTTCTTAAATAGAACATTGCATTCAATGGCTGTCATTTTTATTCTTATTGTGAAATCTCACATCCTTGCAGTTGTCCACGCAAACTGGGATACATTGTACTTATTCTTACAAAAAATTACTTTAAAATACGAGCATCACTAAAAACAGGGTGTTTCTGAAACATGTTACAATGTAAAATACCCATTATCCACCATCTCCATAAATGCCGAAGAAATCCTATGACCAATTTGAGGCTCATTTAACATGGAGGTTTTTGTTCGATCAATGGACATTGCTTCAAACTTCTCAAAAACCTCGGGATCAGTGAAGTCTCCAAATAATTCATCAGAACCAACAACATCGTCTTTTTTGGCCAAGATTAAAGGTAATGCAAATAGAGACACCATAAATCCATAGAACGAGCATTTCTTGAAATCCGCTTTCAATTCACTATTAAGAAAGCAAATAACTCGTTAAAGGTATGTGTCGAGACAGCGAGTGAAAGCAAACAAAATCATTGGCTTAGCATTAGAATATGCCAAATACGATAATGAATGTGTTTACCTGAGCGTAAATACACTTGGGTCCTCTCCCAATGCGTTTAGTGTTCTTGTGAGTGATTGGTGATAGTACTCCAAGATCTCATTCAAATGATTCTTTCGAAGTTCGGGCGTGGTGGACATGTACATGAAATATGTCAAATCAATGGTTGGTGAGGCCCATTTAGTGAGCGCCAAGTCCACGAAACGCACTTCTGTTGGTATTTTATATTCATACCTGTTGATGTAAAAAATATTTGATTCACATAAATACAAACATACATTTACTCTTTAAAAAAAATTGTCCAAGATCTCGAAATCAAAATAAATTTTATCGGGTTTAATGGGCTGGTTAACATTTTCCGAGACAATCGTTCAATTTCAGGATTATTACTTGGCATTATTGAGTCAAAATATTCGGTCCTGTGACGTCCGTTAAATTGGTTGCACTTCATAACATACAAGGACCTTGATATTATTTTGTGATGGTCAAGTTGTTGTTTTTACCGATTAAAATAATAACAAAATCAGATCTTACTTGAAAAGCATGTTGTTGAACCATGGATCGCCGTGGCAAAGGACATTGAATTTGAAAATATCTGGTTCACCCAGTTGATCTCGCAACTTGATCGGATCCATAACTTCCTTGGCAAACCGTTTGTAAGAGTCAACGTATTTATGCCCATCCTCACTGATATTTGAAAGCGTTTTGTAAAATCCTGTCACCATAGATCCATTGAATTGTTCCATCATGGCCTTCATGGTCTCAGTGGGATTGGATCCGAAAAAGTCTCTGGCTTGAATGGGTTCCTTTTCTATCATGTTCTTAAGATCGCCATGTTTGGCCTTATAATAGGCATGTGAAGCCCCGTGGAATTCGCCTAATGACTTCATCACCAACTTGACATGAGCCATATCAAGACCAGATTTCTTGTTGATGGGCTCACTAAAACCCATGTGACCGAGATGCTCCATAATGATCATGGAACCATGTACACATTCTTCTTTGGGAATGCCCTCGTTGAACTCACCATAAACCAAAGGTGGGAAGTCTAAGTGAAGGTCAGCACCTTTCTTGGCAATGAAATCTTTCAAGACTGGAACAAGGTCCTGATAGAATCCCAACTCTTTTTCTTCCATTCGGGTCATTCGCAGCCAATCATATCGACCTGGATCATCTAAAGGAATTTTGGCCATCCATTCATATGTCTTTGGTTGACCTTTGACCTTGGCTTCCAGATGGCAAGCCACAACCTGACCAGAGTAGTTTTGGCCTTTTTCTGCCCCAGATTTCAAGTCCACTTTGGTCAGTTGCACATCTTCGGTGTCTTCGTTCTTCTTGAGTATTTCCAAGAACTTGTCCTTTGTTAAAGCTTTGGGCTCCATTTTGTTTGAGAGAAATGAGACTATGTTGATGGGAATGAATTAAAGACTGCTTCATTTTGTAATCTTTTTTAAAGTTGGAATGCTTGATATTGCCTAATTTTGGGCTTATCATCATATCGACGCTCATGATTGTTAGAATATTTACTTTGGTCAAAAGAATTGACTGTTCTCGTGAACGTTGTAAAATCAGAAGTCCGAGACTCTTAACCCACATTTTCGGCATTCCAGCCATTCGGAGAAAGTTTAAAAACGACATTGTTTAATTATTGGGCAATGAACGCTGAGGTAGCGTTAACATTTT
>CM021317.1:1416158-1446826 GCA_010645155.1 Tigriopus japonicus | reverse complement strand
TATTGGGCAATGAACGCTGAGGTAGCGCAACATTTCAAGTCAAATTGCAAAGTATAGGCCAACCGTTCCAATAAAGACAAAGTGAATTTAAACCTCTCAAATGTTCCTTGAAACTATTTTTATTCTCTATGCCTCTATCACGCCAACACTTGTTGCCAAGGACCTTATCTTGTTGCCCATATCTTCTCCAAGCTTGGGACAACTGAAGATGTCAACCAGAAGCAACTAGTTTCCACATTTTATACTTAAAAATTTCATTTCCGACTTGAAGACTCTTGCCCTCAACACGCCCTTATAAAAAATTCTACGCTACAGTGTGACAAGAAAGTTCGCACCACAGTCTGTGGTTGTCCCCCCTTAAAAGAGATGTGACATGGTTTAAGTGATCTGTTTGTGGAAAAACAGTCTCACCATTAAGTGATGACTGATGACAATGGCATCACATGAGGTAAACAAGGCATAATTTCCAGCTTATCGCTTCATCTACTTGCAACTGTCGATGGCAGCTCTTGATGAGAAATGATGAAATTGAGGAAAGCATCCTCATTCATCAAAAGTTGAGTATTCTTAAATCTCAGCTTTTGAATCACGACTGTGCGGCATGCATTAATTTTTTTTTTCTTTGGCACCCTTAACAACTTGCTGTTTTTGACAGGGATGTTGACTTTTTTGATTGACTTATTTCAACATACGGGTCATAAGTTATGATTTTGAAAGTTCAACATAAAAACATTGCTTTTAATCATTTGCACATTTGAAATGTTTCAGGTAAGTGTTGAGGCCAGAACGATGCATTTGTTAGTTCAAAGGAGCTGCGGCAAATAACATTGGTGGTTTGCAATACGTCGTCCATTATCATGTTTTTCAACCTCTCTCTGAGGAAAAGTTCCTTTAAAAAAAGTTAAATCTCTTGAAAGGATTGCTTGTAAAAATAGGATGTTCCGACCTTAGAGTACTGACAACATAGAAAGTCACCAAACTATAAAATGAAAAATGAAAAAAAAGAAGAAAAAATAAACCAAAAGGGGACAAATTTACAGATGCTTACTATGAAGGTATGGCTACATCGTACTCCATTTTATGCCTTTCTAAGAATGCCGAAGAAATCCGGTGGCTCATTTGGGGTTTATTCCCCATACGTTGATTTCTTGGTCCGATCATCCTCAAATTAGTCAATTTTTTCTTTGTTTTCGAGCTCTAAAATATCTTTAGTCACATCATCGAGCCAATATCAAGGACATCTTAAGCGAGGCTATCATGAATCTTATCAATCCAAAAGCTTCAAGACTTACAGCATCTTGAAGCATACTTTAATTTACTCAACTTGAACTTTTACTTTAGATAAAGCATCATCAACGAATAAAGAGTCTCCTTTGCTTTGCCTTCAAGCTAGATTTTCACCTTACATCTGCACCCAAGATGGTTCATGACAAGTTAGTACACTAATTTTCTTGAGCCGAAATTGGGCTTTTGAATTAAAATGTCAATAATTGGGTTCATAGGTCCACAAAGGTGGAAGTTTTAAAGACATGAGAAACTGACTTCACATTTTGATCCTTGAAAATAGGGATCTTGGAAAACGTGACGAACATGTTGCTCGAATTTGTCGTATGATTTTCTCAGATTCCCAATTTTGGGTATTGAATGTCATAAAGGCTCTTTTTAATGGCTAATTGTCCTTCATTCTGAATTGTAGAAGCGACATTTTTTCTTAAGCCCGTTCACCCACAGTCTCTTAACCAGTCTTTGGATTTTAGAAAAACATGGTAGATATTGTAATACGAAACCTTGAATTTCCGAAAGGAATTGAAAGAAACAACGCGTATCTCTGGAATGTGGGAAGACTTGAGAGGTTCGGATTTCCAATAGCATAAAGGAAGAACTAACGATATTTGATACTGTACATTTTCGTAGACATCCAAGGACTTTGCTCGAATGTATATTCTGGGTCATCTGTGGAGACTCGAGAGGAATCGCGTACGGTTCAAGGGTCCTTTTAAGATGGAGATCATTTGGTTTAATTTGATGGATANACCTGTTGAAGATTGTTGAAATCATAAAGAAATGGAACACAATCAAAGGTATCTACTGGCACAGGTTGCGTAATTGAAAACCGGACGGACAGAGGAAATTGTCATTTCTCGGATTGAGGACTTCCAAGCCCAATTGATTATCAAAGATTGGGAATCCGTTCGGATGCCAATTTTTGAGCAAGATGACCAAGAGGTGGCCAGACCCTCTGAAGATCCACTTATTCAGGACTTTTCAACCAAATGAACAAGTTTGCCAACTTGATTGCCCAACTTCAGGAAGTCTCAAATTGGTGGTTAGTGATCCTCGGACCATTCAAACCTTCCAAGAGATCTTGATTGACATTGTTCCTTTTGCTGGAGAATTCAGTGATCCCAATGTTTTGGGCAATTTTGCCAAATGGAAACGCTCCTGGTTGGGATTGGTAAAACAACTCGAACAACAGCCCAAATTTAATGCCAATAATGCCAATACAATATAAAAAGTTGAAAGAGACCTTGAGTGGTCCAGCTTTGGCCTTGATTTCGCGATATCCTTCCAAAACAAACAATGTGTATCAAACTACCCTAAATGATTTAACCCAAACATATGAAGATCATATACATTTTGCTGGTTTTTGAATTCGAAATGCAGCAGAATCCAACAATCCAACAATCAACAATCTTTGAGTGCTTTGCATAGTATGAGAAAAGTTTTTGAAAGCGAGAAGGTGGATATGTTTAATTTTTCCCTGATTGTAGCTTTCGTGTCCGCCATGAATCCCAAATTTCAAGCTGAATGGTACAGTTCCAAATCCGAAGAAAAGCAAAAATACTTGAAAAGCGCGAAATTGCTCTTCAAGAAGGCAAAGAAATGCCAGTTTGGAATGCGAGGATGGCCGAAAATGCTGTGACTTTCAATACCTGGTTGGATCTTACAATTGCCAAGGACCCTCAAAAACAATTGAAAGAATTAATCCCTTGCAACATAGGCTGTGGACTAAAGAAGAAATGCTGGATTTGTGGACCTGATAGCAACGAGCATTGCATGAAAAGATGCCCAAAAGCTTTGGCGATGACACGTGCCTATTGCCAAGAAATTTGTCGACGTTTATCATTATCTCACAAATGTACTGGACATTTTACTTACGGGCATAAATGCTATATTAAATGTCGCCTTTGTGTGGACAACCCACATGATATGGACCATTGTATCTTGATGTGTCCAATAAACAAATATTGGACTGGACTTGTTGAAGATCCAACTTTGAATGCATCCCCTGGAAAAGGTTTCAAGACTATTCAATCACGAAAAAGAAGTGCCAAGGCATCTGCTGAGGAATTGAAGAGACCCAAATTGAGGAAAAAAAGTGCCTGCTTAAAGAACTGATGTGTGGATTGTTACATATCTTACATTTGAATTATTGACTATCCAATGGCACTGATTAGTATTTCATGCATTATTTTCTTATGAATATGTGTTCTGCAATTTTTTCCTTTGAAAATAAAAATCTTCAAAATTAAGAGTGTCAAAACTTAATGTCTAAAGAAGCAGTCTTAGATAAAAATGAATTAAAAAATAGTTATCGAACTTGAGACTCCATCTCGTTCAAATAATAACATGAAGCCCATTGTGAGAAAATAGAAACATTTTAGAAAACCTTGTAAAACCAATACTACCACGAATGATGACAAATCTGAGTATTTTAAAAACTTCTTGGTCCTAGAAACTCAATACAGCTTTGAGTTGAGTTTAAAAGTGGGTTCTCAAAAAATAACAGTTAAATATTTAAGTTTTGATATTTTTGTATTTGCATTTTATAAACAAGGATATTCATCTTGATCAATTCAAATCTAACCCTCCTAAACGCAAGGGTAGTAAAGCAAAGCACGGACATCTAGAGAAATGGACTTTGGTTGGAAAACGACGTGGACGAGAAATGTCAAAATAGTTTGAATTTGCCTCCATAACAAGGGGCCAAGTGGGCGAAGCAAGATGACCAGGTTTGCGAAAAAAGCCGGTGACGATCAAGCTTCATCTTTTAATGGCATTAAACAATAAAAAAAAACATTTTCTTTCATTTTGCGTTTTAATTTGAAAACATTTGACACTGAACCAACCCATGATCTTCTATGATACAGAAACACTTGTGTCTAATTGACTTTTGGATTCCGATGAAAAGTAAAGCCAAAAAGAAAATAATAGCATAATAAGTAAAAACACCTTAAGGTAGTAATATATTTCATTTGTACACCTAGAACTTTTTCTAGAGTTTAATGGAAAAATTACTTCCTGAATGTGTGCAAGTTTATATGAGCATGTTGATGTGTCTGAAAACTGAAAGTGATTTTTCATGCCGTTCAAGGAAAGTGCTCTACTGTAAAGTTAGAGGCATGAAAGGTGCGATGTAATCCAAGTCAAATACTCAGCTCTGAACGTAACATAGTTGCAAAATAAGTAAGTTTGAGGGAAGCCAGAGTGGCCAAAGGAAGCCAGAGTGGCCACGCGTACTTGCGCGTTCTTAAAAGTGCCGAGTGTAAGTGCTTCCCCAGACGGCGTAGGTTCGAATCCTGTTGGGGATCGGACTGAAGATGTCGGGAGAAATCCTTGTTTACAGGGAATCGCATTCCTTGTAACGGTAGTAGAAAATCCGCAAAAAAAAATTGTGACAGAGTTTGATTACAATGGCCAAAGAGAAATATTTCATTTAATTCAAGCAATGAGTTTGGTGGAAAGTGTATGTGCGTCTTGAGTTTAAATGTATTGTTATCAATATGACACATATTAAGCAAAAATAATCTGACTGATATTAAGTTGTCATTATTTGTGCTTGGTATATGACATTTCATTAGAATTGATTGAGAAATAGATTTTGAGTGCTAATGTATTTAAACAATTTGAATGAAATTTAACAAACATAATATGATTGATATTCATTTAAGATCAATTGTGCTTTGTAAGCAAGCACTTCTACATGTACTGAAATTACCAACCAAAATACCTATCCAAGCAAATTGTGAAGAAAATGTTATGTATTGATTCAAACAGTCTTTCCCGCGTTTCCTCTCTCTCTTGCTCACTCATAGTTGTTTCCCGCTGCTTCTTTCCAAAACCTCTTTTTCGAATGTACAGGGGCGCGCCAGGGAATTTTTCCACTTTTTTCAATTTGAAATTGCCGCCTCATATTTAGGCGAAACAGAAGATGTGCAAAAGAGGCTTGCTTAATTGACATTTCATTCCGCCTCTGATCTTCAATTCATCGAAATCGGACCTAAAATGAGCGCACAACAGACAAAACGCCAACGGGTGTCAGACCTTCTCGACGCGCAAATTGACCAAAAGGCTATTGCCAAAATCGTTGGCGTCACGGAGAGGACCGTCAAAAACATCAGGGCCGCCAAAAATGACGGAAAAGGAGTCAAGCGGAAGGCAGGAAGTGGAGGAAATGGTCTAATTCGTAATAAAGACTTCACAGCTTTGGTGGAGGCCAGGATCAAGGAAGACTGCACCGTGTCCATGAGAAGGTTGGCTGATGAGTTTAAAGTAAGTGAAAATACCATCAGGAGGGTTGTTCATGATGATCTGGGACTAAAAAGCTACGCCAGGATCCCGAGGCACCTGCTCACGACCAGCATGAAGGCCAAAAGGCTCGAGAGGTGCAAAAAAGTACTGAACTTTCTGAAGAGGCATGGGTCAATGGTCAAGATCTTCTCGGATAAGAAAATCTTCACTGTTGATCAAAATTTGAACAGAAGAAATGACCGATTTCTTGCTAGATCAATAGAGGATGTCAAGGGAAAATTCAGGACCAAACATCCTGCGCAGATCATGTGCTTTGGGGTCGTGGCTTCCAATGGGAAGAAGATGGATCCTTTTTTCTTTGAGCCAAATGAAAAAAATGGTACTGAGGCCTACTACAAGGTTCTCAGGTGGAAGGTATTGCCATGGTTGAAGACCACATTCCCGGACAACAACTATGTGTGGATACAAGATGGTGCCCCATCCCACACGGCCAACAGGAACCAAGACTTCTGTAGAAACAACTTTGCGAATTTTTGGGACAAGACCTTCTGGCCCCCATCATCTCCCGATCTCAACCCCCTGGACTTCAGTATATGGAGCATTTTGGAGAACAAAGTGGGAAAGACTTCCCACCGCAATATCGATGAGCTCAAGGCAAGAATCGTGGAACACTGGGGTAACATGTCCACCGATTATGTCATCAAGACCTGCTCCAGGTTTCGCCCTCGTGTGGAGGCTGTGATACAGGCTGAAAGCAGCCACATTGAGTAATTGCACATCGTACGTGTGTCTATAACTTTTGTAAAAAATGTTTTTCAATAAAACCCACTGTTTAAGAACCGTCATGGGTTTCCTATTTGTAGCAAATTTTGGAAAAATTCCCTGGCGCACCCTGTATTTTGGTCAATTTTGGATTTATCCATTTTTCCCTCAAACATGCAATAGATTATTATTTTCAGTTATCCGTCTTTGATTGCCCGTATTCGTCCAGCACAGAAAATTATTCATATTTTTTTTATTTATTTATAAGTATAAAAAAACAAAAACTTAAGGTTAAGGTATTTAAGCTACTATGCAATAGGCCAACTTTTAGGAATGGCCATCTTCCGGAGAAAAAAAAATATCCTCATGAGAGAATAAGCACATGAAAATCAGCATCTTCAAATATTGTTCAAATTCATTTAACATATTTTAAAGCACAAGGGTAAATTTGAACTATGGGACTATTTAGACTATGTACTACTTATGATGGTTTGAACTAGAGCTGTGTATCAGATCCGCCTTTTGGATCTGATCCGATCAAAATCCGATCAGAATTTTCGGATTCGATTTTGGATTCATTAGATTTTAGCGCAAATTTTTGGCTTTGGCTTTGTTCGGATTCATTAAAGCCGTTCAGATTCAGAATCGGATTTGCGAAATATTTGTTCTGATCCAACATAATCCGAAACGGTTCCAGGACAACTCGACCCAGCGGACAATTCGACCCAGGACAACTCGACCCAACGGACAACTCGACCCAACGGACAACTTGACCGAGCGTACAACTCGACCCAGCAAATAACTCAACTCAGCGGATAACTCGACCCAGTGGATAACTTAACCTAATGCACAACTCGACCCTGAAAACAACTAAACCCACAACAAAAGTCGAGCTTGTGGAAATCTGAAAAAGCACAAAATTCAAACTAGTGGTTCAAAATATGCACATTAATTCAAAAAAGTCAAATTTGAGGAAGGAACAATCTGCCTTTGGCAGTGGGAAAAATCAGTAAAATAATATTCAATAGCAAAAATAAATGCCTTTTGAAAATATTAGGTTATAAATATTTTATAGATTTTCTGAAAAATGGGGATCTGCCATGCAATTTTCATTATTAGAAGTTCAATTGATTGTTTAGTTCTGTTTTGTGCCTTTTTGAAGTTGTCCACTGAGTCAAGTTTCTGCTGGGTCGAGTTGTCCGCTAGGTCGAGTTATCCACTGGGTCGAGTTGTCCATTGGGTTGAGTTGTCCTGGGTCGAGTTGTCCGCTGGGTCGAGTTATCCTGTCACCATCCGAAACCAATCCGAAATTTAAAGTTCACTTTTTATTTCAATTCACACCATTTTCATTTTGCATTTTGAAACCTTTTTTTGATCATTTAAATGCAATTTCCCACCTTCAACTTTAAAAATTTCAATGACTCTCACCAGGGGTAAGCAACCAGTGGACCGCAGCCCACATGTGGGCCCAATGGTGGTCTTTGGGGGGCCCAGGAGCAATGAGATAGTCCAAAATATTGTGCCCGCAAGACATCCACACTTGTGTACTTCTGGGCCCAAAGAGAAATACGTAATTGTGGCCTAGCACATGGACCTCCAGAGATATGGACGTCGGTCTGAAGCCAGATTTGATTTTGACTGACGGAGAGCAAGCCAATCTAAATCCAACTACTGGAAGAGTTCCTTAAAATAGTGAATGAAATATTTCTTTTCCAACCCAAAGAGCATGTCAATGTTACTAAACTAAATTGAACAAATTTGAACTAAATTTCATCTTGGAACATGGTTCCTGTTTTTTGGTTGCATGAACATGAAACAAAAAAAAACCATGGTTTTTCTGTAAAAATGATCCTTTATGCGTTTTTTCTAATTTTGATTTACCACCCTTTTTCCAGATCTTTCTAAAGGGAATAAACATTTTCCCCCGATTTCTTAGTATTTTTTCCAATTTTGTAACTTTGGAAAAATATCGCAAATTTATAGAATTACATTATACATCATTATTCACAAGTTAAAAAACGGCCTTCCCCCCCTCCCCCCCACCCCAAAAAAAATCTCATGAACTAACCTGTTTCCCGAAAAATTTTAATTTATACTGAAGCAAAGAATATTCCCACATATTTTTGTAAAATTTTCCTCATTTTTGTAATTTTGGACCCAAATTGAAAATTGTAGTAATTACAATGTAAAATGTAATTTGTAACTTTCTGGTGGCCCTCTTGATCATAACATGAAAATGATCCACGCACATAATAATTACCTTTAAACACACTAACATGCAAGTAAACCTGATCTGTTTCTCTCTCCAACAATTGCCCCCAGAAGGGAAGGGCAAGTAGTACTATATGAACGGCGGCGCCATTGCTCGCTAAAACAAGCAAGAGGGCTATAAAAAAGGAAGACTGAACAGAAAAAGGTATCAGTCAGGGTTGCCAGGTGGCCGCCACGGCGGCCAAAATTTCCAAAAGTGGCAACTTTTGACACCTGATGGCCACGAGAAAAAAATAATGGCCGCCGGGGGGAAATTGGCCGCCAAATTGGCAACTTTTGAAACCTGATGGCCAAGGGAAAAAAATAGGCCAACGGGGGGAAATTGGCCGCCAAATGGCAACTTATGAAAGTTAATGGCAACAGGAAAATATCGAAAGGCTACAGATCAGCATGTGAGTGCCAACCAGGGTTGTCAGGTGCCCGCTGCGGCGGCCATAATTTCCAAAAGTGGCAACTTTGGAAAGGTGATAGCCACGATCAAAAGTTAGTGGCCACCGGTGCAAAATTGGCCACAAAATGGCAACTTTTGAGGCTGCTGAATGGCCACAAGAAATTTTTTGTGGCGTCTTAGCCGAATTTGGCAACTTTTGCAACTTGATGATACAGGTAATTACCAAGTAATTGCTAAATTGCGACAAATGAAACTCTTTGGCTGCCAGTTGAAAGTCCATTTCAAACAAGTCTTCTAAACAAATACTTCGGTTAAAGATAAGGTTGTGCCTTGTTTTTGACTGCAGTCAATTGTGGTGTCTGAATTATAGCGATGGACAAAATGCGCTTTTGGACTGAAATTTCAATTTTGATATCAGTTAGTGATGGACCAAACAAGATCATAACCAAAAGTTTTCGTCTAAAGAGGGCTTAACCAAAACTGCAAGCAACTGATTGAAAAATTACGTATATACGTGCAAAATAATTCACTTTGAATTTAAATTGATTATGTGTTCAACATCAGGAAAAACTAAGTTTTGAAAAAAAAAAAGAATTGGGTCAAAAGAAGTTGTAAAGGTTTTTGAACCAAAAGTATCTTCGGCTTCTTTAAAGTGCATATCTGCNACCCATTCAACTTTAGTGTCTCAAGGGTCCAGGGATGTTCACGGTTCCGATGAGCAGCTGTAGGGTCTGTGCTTTTCTTGGTTACATTCATGTATTTCCACCCTCTTTTCAAGTTTGAGGTGATTTCTTGTCTTTTGTGCAATTTACATACTGAAAGCAATAGAATAAGCACAGTGAGAAAAAGGTTGTTGATTTTGTGCTCCGTAGTGTTGCGCCGCCCTTTTCTTGTGATTCTGTTCTTTCCTGTTCTGTGCTCGATCAAATATTTCAAACGGTCAGTTGCTCCGCAACAAACGGTCGAGAATGAGATGCGATTGTAGAATTTTAGGGAAGCAATGAGACACCAGAGGCCACGACGGTGCTACGGAGTAGACAAACAAGCCCCAGCTGATGTTTACTGAGCTTCCCTAATTGTTTCAGGGGTCCCAGTGAAGAATATCGTCACCCTTTTTGGCTACAGAAAACGAGTTTTGGAAAATATACAGAGAGAAAAAACTGCTGAACCATTTGAAGCTACACATGTATTTCGAGAAACTCGGTTTGGTCAAGGGTTATTGACAAATGCCATTACACCCTGAATCTCAGTTATTAACTTCTTTATTATTAACCATATTTATCACCATCGGTGGACGGTACTGTTTGTTCGTTCTCCAATGGGATTTAAATCTACTGGTGATTCATACTCCTTGAGGGGAGATGTGCTAATTGATGGATTGCCCATCAAAAAAGTCATTGATGATAAGGGGATTGGACAACCTAGGCACATTGCCAGGCTTATTTTCAGTAGCATGCAACACACTGGAGAGTTGTGCTCGACATGGTTTGACAGTGAACAAAACCAAATCGTTATTATGTGCCAAATCCATTAATCCTTTGGGATACAAAATTTCGCAAAACTCCATCGAAGTGGATGACCGAAAAGTGGCGGCGATTCGGAATTTCCCTGAGCCGACAAATATCACGGATTTGCGTTCATTCCTTGGTGTGCTTTCAGTCACAAAGTTGTTGGGGCAGCGCGTCATCCTTTGTGCGATTTACTCAAAAAAAAAAACAGCATTCATGGATAACAGGCGTTCACGATGAAGCTTTCGAAACGACTTAACAAGCTCTTGTTTCTCCGCCCGTTTTGTCTATGTATGTTCCGCAAGCTGAAACTATTTTGCAAAAGGACGCTTCTCGTCTTCATGGCCTGGGTTTCGTGCTATTACAAAAACCAGCTAAAACAGAACACTGGAAATTTATTCGATGCGGCAGCCGTTTATTCAAAGATACCGAAACTCGATATGCGATGATCGAACTTGAAGCGCTTATCATCTTCTGGGCTGTTAAAAAATATGAAGTGTTTCTAGCGGGAATGACTCATTCTTTTCACGGTGGTTACAGACCGTAAACCCCTCGAGACCATCTTCAACAATTACTCTTTGAACGCCATAGATAACCCGCGAGTTCAAAAGTACCGAACAAAATTGGTTAACTATGTCCTCACCGTCAACTGGGAAAAGGGTAATGATCACAAAATACCTAACTAACGCGGTGGATTCTTTCAAGAAGCACCGAATTTCTGGAGTGGGCGGCTAACGATGAGAATTGTGATTTCTTGCAGAATTTATTCAATTGCATTCTTTTGCCAACGAGATCTAGCTTGCATTCAATAGATTACGTACTTCTGTGCTGTTCAATGCTGGAGTGAAAAGTTATGCAATCTCAAACTTCTGTTTGAAAATTAAAGACAGCAGTTAAAGACAGCAAAGAATGATTGAACTTGCCCTTTTGTGGTAAAGCAATTACCCGAAAAGGGCTAGTTCATTCATTCTCAGAAGGATTTGGACTGACCCCTAAATGAGCATAGCTTTTGACTCCGACGTTCGATTAAGTTGAAAATTGAAACAAGTGTTCTTGTCAACATATGCGAGGTCTCATTTGCAGGAGAACGTATTTGAATTATTCCTACTGGAGATCACGATTCCTATCGTTAGCCTTCCAGTCCAGAGAAATTCAGTGGTTCTTGATTCTTGCCATGCATGAACCCTTCTACAAGAGACTGTGCCATCCAGAGCTTTCGAAATGGTCACTACTGATCTATTTCAGCATGGTGGGGCATATTATATGATTTATGTCGATCGTTTCACGGGATTTCCACTAATTGAGCGATTTCCAAATTCCCCTTCCGCTTCAGACGTGATTGAATCTATAAGTAGATTGTTTCCTCTCACTGAAAAACCGAACGTTCGACGAAGTGATCGAGGACCGCAAAACAGTTCACAGGTCAAATACGATTTTTTGAAAAATTGGCCTTCAAATGGAAACCTTTGTCTTCTCACCACTCTCAAAGCAACGGCCTCGCCGAAGTATCAATGAAAATTTTGATTACTTACAAGCAAAAGTGGCTGGAAAAATTAACAATGATGACTGAGTTTCAAGCAGAATTATTAGAGCTTCGGAACGGACCTCGCGAAGATGATCTATCACGTGCTCAGCGATTATTTGGACATCCGTTCCCATCCCGGGTTCCTGCCCATTGGCGATCATTTACACCTGAATGGCAATTTTTCGCAAACAAAGTTGATCATCATCGTCTTGAATCGGAGACAAAGAGAAAGCTTTACTTTGGCCAAAGCTCAACTCATCTTGATTCTATGCCAATTGGATCAGCCGTGATTATTCAAGATCCCGTTACCAAGAGATGGGATCGTTTTGGAACAATTGTTGTGACACTTGATCGGAGGCGATATCTCGTTTGTTTCCAATCGGGTCGAGTTCTTTGGAGAAATTGTAGAGTCATCCAAACTGTTCCACAAGGTTTGAATTTGGAGAAGATCTCGGACGATCCCCATTTGATAGGACCTCAGAGAAAACAACGAACATCCAAATTAGGGCTGACGATTTTCTCGAAAATTTCAATTCTCGAGATAAGAATTTCTCGAGAATTCGAGAAAAATTCTCGAGAATTCTCGAGAATTTGAGAAAAAGTGAAAATAGCGAAAAAAATGTACATTCAAAGCTTCCAAAGAACTTGAAATTGTTTTTTTTTTTTTAAGTTTATACCAAAATCAATATGAACATGAGTGTGAAAAACAATGATTGGACCTCACGGACAATAATATCTGAAATTTCATTTCTGAAATTTCTGAAACGTTCTACTGACATTGTTAAAACTTCGGACATTTTCGCATTTTTGGTCAGCTGTAATTTTCAAAACCGGGGTTTCTTGTACACACCACCACAGCCATTAGAATCTCGAAAAAAATCAGACACAGAATCTTGCCTCGAATCTGGACAGAGAAGATTTTGTTTGGGCTGGTTCACGAGTTATTTTCTTGTTCGAATGTACCATAAAGATGTTTATAAAGTTTCAAACATTGCTCATGGCTCCTATTGTTCTTTTACTTGAAACTTTTGTTTTGAATGAAACAGTTTTGCCATCAATTCCAAAGTATAACCTAGAGTAATCTAATAAAAAATTCTCGAAAATTCTCGAGAATTCGGAAAAATTCTCGAGAATTTTCGATCCTCGATTTTCTCGAGAATCAGCCCTAAATTCCAAATGTCCTGAACGCTTTCTAGCAAAATGAAGATCTAACTCCTTATCGCTCTTGGCAAAGTTCATGCTTATTATCAATACTTATGATTTAATTTTTCTATGCTGGGTCAGGGCACCGGATGAAGGCCGGTTAAGCCGCGGGCGGAGTCAAGGCACGGATTGAAGGTCAGTTGATCCGAGGGCGAAGTCAAGGCCCAGATTGAAGGGTGGTTGATCCGAGGGCGAAGTCAAGGCCCGGATAGAAGGGTGGTTGAGCCGTGGGCAAATTAGTGCTACGGGATGAAGGGCGGTTGATCCGAGGGCAAGGTTGTGGTACGTATTGGAGGGCTGTTAATGTGAGGGCGAGGTTGTGGTACGGATTGGAGGGCGGTTAATGTGAGGGCGAGGTTGTGGTCAGATTGGAGGGCGGTTGATCCAAGGACAAGGTTGTGGCACGGAGTGAAGGTTGGTTGATCGGGGGGCGAACAACAGAATATTTTCACCACAAGCCGAGGGGAGGGAATCCGCAGCCTCGAAGCTTGTGGTATTGTTTGGATCATTGGGCGAATCTGTTCCCTGAGTGGTAACGGAAATCATCCCAACTCGCCCCCAAGTTCCACTAATTCCAGTGCAACATGAATGTCCGCGAGCTCCGACTCGCTCGTACACCCCTCTTTCTGTGGTTTCGATGGTGTCAACGGAAGTGCAATAGGACGGCTTCCGTTGGACATTCTCGAGTCCCATGGCGAAAAGCGTCAAGGCATTCATGGGACATTCGTTCGTTTTGAATACCTTTTATCGCCCGAGTATCCATCTAGAATGAAAAATATTCAAAAAATTATATGATAGTAGAAGAACTTCTTACATGGCGTTTTGTATTTACTTTAACTTTCTTTTCCATTTTCCATGTAAGAAATTCTTGGAGAAAAAAGGATTGTCCTGCATCTAATATTAAAGCCTGTAATTTTCAGAATTTCATGGGCAGGAAGAACACAAGCTACTTGTTTTGGTCTTCCTGGCCATCAAATCGCGGAAATTTTAATGAAAGCGCGAAGCTCTATTGGCTTGATTGAGTCCTTTTGTGATTCCAGACACAAGAAAAAAACGAATATGAAAGAAGACAAGAAAGAGACAAGTATACTTTACAAGAATTGTTTCTATTATTTAGAAGAGGCAAAGAAAATTTAGCACTGTTTTAACGGTTAACTATTCTGATTGCAGGATTCACTAAGAAAGGCAAAGCCTTTTGAACTCGTCAGTAGAAACCAGATTTGAAATTGATGGTTTTTGGTCTAATATAATTTGATTCGATAAAAATGAGCGATAATTATAGATTAATTTCGTTTTTACACATTGTATTGCCATGATTTAAAACAGGGGTGTGCAAACTTATTTAGCAGCGGGCCAAATTGGCCGGACCGTTGGCGCTCGCGGGCCACACCATCCAAAACGGCAAATATTTTCTAGTATAAAATTCTACAATCTACCTACCCTACATATGCATAAACAATATCATGTATTTTACTCAAAAAACTTAAATTTTTGGTATGATAGTCTATTTTATGTTACAGTTAACTACAAAGTATTATTTTAGTAAAAATGATCAGCCAGCAATGAATAAAGATCACGCAGTGACACCTTGGATCATTAAATCATAACTTATTTATTATTATAATTTATTAATAGAACTCAATGAATGAAACGCAGGCTGCTTGTGTTACGTGCCAATAAATGAGCTCTGCCGAAGCTAAGAGTCCTTTAAGCGGAACCAGTAAAATAGAAATAACGTGCAACCTTTGAGCATTATTCAACAAGATTTCAGTTCTATGTGTCCAATAAACATTGAGAAGTTCGAAAATAGGTCAAACTTTTGTGTCAGAGTGCAATTTTGGGAGCTGTATTAGTAAGGTGACCTGCCAGTCTCATGTACTGTGACCTCCCAGTCAGCTGTTCGTTAAAGGACCCCTAAAAACTGAGTGACGCAATCATCATGATGTCAGTTTTTTTGCAGTTCATCTGAACAGGCGCCAAGCTAGCCTATTGTGAGATGGCAACCCTATAAAGGCTTGCTGCATGTAACAAGGGGCCAGGACTTTTGGACATGAAGAAGTTAGGCGAGGGCCAAATGTGACCTTCACGGGCTATGCCAAAATCATGCTGCGGGCCACAGTTTTTAAAATGACAGATCCTCTCGCGGGCCACGCGAAATCAGCTCGCGGGCCACATTTGGCCCGCGGGCCAGGGATTGCACACCCCTGATTTAAAACCTTTATTGCATGTCCAATCAGATTTTCTTAAAATCAGGTGCAAGAACGTTTTTTTTTATGGAGGAGGAGGGGATTTAAATACAAATACAATTAGCTCATTTTGTTCCAATACTTTAGGGCGGAGATAATATAACGAAATCGGATTGTTTTGAAATTTTGTAAACACTTTTCTCACTTTATTGCCTTAAAAACTGTCCTCATCTCATACTCGCATCATCGGTAAATTTTGTTTCATAGCTAGGAAAAGCTAATAAAATAACTGCATTTTATCACAATTGTTGCAAATATATCTACTTCTATTCTTATTTTGATTTTGACATCCTTTTTGTTGATCATTATCAATGGAATTGGCATTTTTCCACGTTTTTTTCCAAAATTTTCCCAATCTTTATAACCTTGGACAAAAGCTGCCAATTTTTGTAATTACAATGTAAAATATCACTTTCAACTATCTAGCGGGCCTGATGATAAACTAAATATACTTGGAAGCAAATGTAAAACGCTCTATATTCTTGCTTCTTTATCTTGACTTTGACGTAAAAACAAATATTTCATGATTTCCCAATGAAGGAAGCAATTTTCCATATTTAAAAAAAAAAATCCCCATTTATGTAATTTTGGACGCAACTCGAAGCTTTTGGTAATTCCATTATTGAATGTAATTTACAACTATCTGGTGGCCCTGGTAATATGAATTAGAGGCTCATTTCTCTAACTTCCAGTATTGCAAAGGTTTTGGAGAAGATCTTGAAGTCCAAGCTTGGAGATTATTTGGAGGCCCGTAATATCATCTCTCCTGGACAGCATGGGTTTCGGGCCCATTTTAGCAGTCATCTTATTAGCTGATCATACGTATTGAGCAGATCATTGGCGGACTTGAACGTCACAAGTCAGTTGATTAGGCCTATCTTGACTTTGCCAAGGCCTTTGATAAGGTAGATTGGGCTAATGCCCTCAAATTTGTCACCCTATAGCCGAGCACTCGAGCAGGGCAAGATTCTCTAACCTATCAATTTCTTGATTCCCATATTGTTTGACTTAGGCACATGAGAGACACTTTTAGTAAAGCTCAGAAATCTCACAATAGTTCTTTTCTACGCGGATTGAAATGAGGATGGCATGCCTTTTCCAAGATTCTGGGAGCATAAATTATCCAACTCCCTTCTTTTTTGTAGGGCTGATAGTCCAGGGGTAAGAGTTATCTCACACCAAATTTCAGTTATTAAGCTGCTAAATATAGTGAATGACTGCCCTCCATAGTGGCGGCCCATTGATTGTGCATTGAAGACTATCCTTGTGGAGTGAGGTACACGTGTAGTTCGATATTTTTAAGCAAGAGTTGGTGATTCTATGTTTTATTTTTTTCTCAAGGATCAGTTTAACTTATATTGATATGTGATTAGATTAGATAATATCATATTAGGTTAGGTTTGGTATCAGTTCAACTTTAACTCAGTGTTAGGATACGTTTAGTTCAAGTTTGAACATTTCTGAGTCAGTTTGAACGAATTGCAAAAACAGATGAGTTTTTGTATCATTTCATGGCCATTTAACATCCTTAATCAAAATTTCATTCAGGTCAAATTTCTTGACCTCGAAATGTGAAAGAATTTTTTTCAAACGAATAAAACAAGATGAGTGCACCACGTTACGTTGAATCCTGCTACAAATGAGTGTGCCAATATTTTGTTTTAACTTTTCCCAAAAGTTCAAATAAAACCGCCAAATTTCACAATTCTTAGGCTAATACCGCCAGAAACCTGTCAAGATGTTCTTCCCCGCCAAACGAAAAATTCTAACCGCCAGACAGTAGATTCAACCGCCAGATTTTTCCGTACCGCCAAAAAAATATCCCCGCCAGATGTACCAAAAAAAATCTGGCGCGCGAAAAAAAGATCTGGCAGCACTGTTTCCCGCGAAACTTAACCAATAGTTTTTCTTATTGTTTGCTTGATGACATCAAACCCCGAAGTCATCCATGGATTTTGTTTAGTATTAGCTTTTGTGCCTGAACGTTTTACAATTGGGAAAATCAAGCCAAGTAAATTTGAAAACATATTGTTGTTGTTGTTTATTATTTAGGGACTCGTACGTTTGGGTTAAATGATAGAAGAAATAAAATAAAGTAATCCAAGCGTAAAAGAAAAGAAAAGAACGAGATCCCTAGGCCATTCCATAAACCGATTGGTTTGTTTACATGGAATGGCCTCGACTAGAATTGATTTCAGGTCATCTTCCATTTGAATTCAGAGTCCGAGGCAGGGCTGCCAGGTAATTGGAGACCAAAAACGCCAGATCACCCTGTCAAAAACGCCAGATATCAAAATTCGCCGCCAGATTTTTTTCAAAAAACCGCCAGAATAACGCCTGATTCCAGTTCCTTCATTATGCATTTGTTCTAGAGGAGACATATCATGCACTAACCTTTCATCAATAAAGATAGCTGAGTTTCACTTATCAAGCATCCTTTGGGTTGATCCAGTTTAATAAGACACATTTTTCGCACTCCTTTGCTCTCATTTAGATAGAAAGAGACTTTAAATTTGAGTTTATCAGTAAGACCAAATAAGACAAAAAATAAAGCAAACCACCATCATATTCAAGCTAATAATCATGAGTGTGAAACTTTCGAAAGGTTTCGTACCATAAAAATGTGCTTTTGTAAGTAGTTGAATTATTTGGAAATTTTGTGTATTATTTGTTTGGCCTTTTACCCATATATTTACAAAGTTTGATTTTTTGGCATTTCTTGCACTTCATTAGCCATGTTTTAGCCAACAG
This sequence comes from Tigriopus japonicus, assembly GCA_010645155.1. Classification (NCBI taxonomy): domain Eukaryota; kingdom Metazoa; phylum Arthropoda; class Copepoda; order Harpacticoida; family Harpacticidae; genus Tigriopus; species Tigriopus japonicus. The sequence continues at coordinate 1,428,637 of CM021317.1, read as the reverse complement.
AAACGCAAAATTGTAATTCTTTAACATCTTTTTTGTTTTTGCTTAAAAACTCTTCAGTTTCTTTGTCATTTGAGTTTGTCACTGCAATAAATTGATTTGCCATTCCAATACACTTTGTTTACCATTCAAGCATTTATTTTTTCATCCCAACACACTTTCTTTACAATGCCAGCACATTTTTTTCCAATCTAGCGCATTTTGCTCGCCCCGTTTTCAGCTTGAAAAGCATCTTCTATTTGCTAAAATCGTCAAGTTTACCAATACTAGTTTCAACGGCCCAGCACTCTCTTATAGTAATTATAAGATTTTAATATCAGGATGTAGAAGTGATGATTATTATAAGCGCTACTTTTGGTTGTTCATCTGAAATTGCAGGAAAGTTAACATAAAAAAGAGAAAAACGAAAGAGATGGGCCAAAAATGGTCACATTATTTTTTGTAACTAATGCTGTAACTTTGAGCTCTAGCTCTGTTATGCTGAATTCTGCTAGAACAGTGTGACACTACTGTGTCTCTACTAATCCTACAAATCAAAGAAAATACGCCAAATTTCGCGATTTTCAGTTAAATACCGCCAGAAACTTGTCAAAATATTCTTCCCCGCCAAACAGAAATTTCCCAACGCCAGACTGTAACGTAAACCGCCAGAATACCGCCAGATTTTTCCGTCCCGCCAAATAAAAAATCTCGCCGCCAGACGAGGCCTCAAACCGCCAGAAACACCAAAATCTGGCGGGCCAAACCGCCATCTGGCAGCCCTGGTCCGAGGTTCTGGCTTGAGCATCTCGCCTTCCTCTACCACGGAGTTTGTCTTCTACTTGGGGTCCTGGAATATCTGGCCTATCGAGCACAAGAGTAACAATTATGGTTATCACAATTGGTTAAGTATGAGCTTGTGATTGTCTCCGTTAGATATGAGGTCCATCCCCGTACAGAATTTGGCAACGACTCAGCTTTTGTTTTGCTCTCAATCATAAAAGTGTTCCACGAGGTTGGAAGGGAATATGCTGGCAAACGTTGGTGCCAAGTTGATTTTGCAAGTGGTGTGTCAAACCGGATTATCCCTCCTCTGATTAATTTATAAGAATACGAATTGACTATCTCAGGTACTGTATTTCTAAAGCAATTGAACATAATTTTTAATTGATTGATTTAGACTAGATCCAAGAATCTTAAAATTTTCCATTTTTTAAAAATGTGACTAGTATGCGCTCGTGATTTGGCCCCAACTGCCCACCTTACTATACTTTTTTGAAGCTGAACTAGACACTTTGCAGGCGGGCTTTCACCGAAAAATTCTATTCCATATTCGAGTCTACTTTTTATTAGTGAATTATACAATGTAAATTTGAGTTTTGTTGGTATTGCATGTTTTGCCATAAAAAGAGTAAACATTAATTTTCTAACGGTATTGCTAATTTGCATCATAATTTGTTAAATTAAGAAATAAATCATGTTTTTCAGATATTTCAGATTCCAATAACTTTTGAGACCAGTTTTGAGGTGCAAATGCACGCCTAAAACATGCTTAAAGACATTGTTTTTGAACATTTTCTTCCACTTAATTCTCAAGTAGTCTTATGGGCGAGTTTACCTAAAATATTGTCGAATTCTACTAAGCCGTTTGTCTTAATTGATGACTCATGTTTGATTCTTCAAAAATGCTGAACGAGAAAGCCATTGAAAAAAGATCTGTGAAAAAGGTTTCCGAAATAATTTAGAGCAAGGGTAATCGTGGTATATCTTTGAATTTAGTCGAATTAAATTTTCAAATATTTGATTTTAAGTGTGGTTTAGGTGACATTACAAAGTTTTTGCCCGTGACTAATAAACCAAATTCAAAATTCAGTGTTCGGCATTGCATTTACAACTCAAAACTGGTCTCAAAAGTTTCTGGAATTAGAAAATGACTTCTCACGCTCAAAAAAAAAAAAAAAACACCGTGAGAAGGAAGTGCATTTTAGGGTCTGGTCAATGCTTTTCGGAAGATTAATGTCCGTCAGCAGCAACTTTTTCCAAAAATTCAGAAAAGTTATGCTCTGAAAGTACATTTTGATCCACTACAAAATAATATTCAATCAGAAGTTAATTTTTCATTGTATTGAGTATTATTTCAAGTTATGACTGTTTTAATCTTACGTTCTTGTTTCGATGTGAAAAATGCATTAATACTAATAAACATTAAATCCAATAAAGAGATATCACTTCATTAGAATGAGATGAAAACATTGCCCAAAAATGTGTTTAATTGGTCGAGCCACTCCATACTTTATGTTTTATCTGAGATGACAATTTTTAACGATCAACTTTACTTGAGAAAGCTTCACTCCTTTTGCAGTCTATTGCCATAGCTCGTTACATGATCAAATCTAAACTATTATTAGGCACATTTCAGAAAAAGATAAATTGTAAGAAAACTACAATTGTTCCTGTGTATTTCAAACTTCAGGTTTGGTTATTTCGATACAAGAGTCCCCCACGAGAACAAAGCGATCCAGGCTTCGAACGGCAAATGATCACAACGAGTGAGAAATCCATTCCCACAATAACCTGAAAAACGAATTACGAGAGAAGTCAGTCCCAGAGCAAAAACTTGATTGAGCCAAAATGTTTGATAGTTAAGGAGTCAGTACCAGGGTTGCCAAGTTCTGGTGAAGCCTTTCGGCCACTTTTGGCCACACAAAAAGAAGTACAGATTCTCTCTAAAAATGGCGTTTTCAACTTTAAAACTAAAATCAAATACTCTTTATATCACTTTTTTCAAAAAAAAATATATATATCTAATAACTTTACATGCATTCCTTTTTTCACTAAAAAAATGAAAACATTTCGTCTGATAAATAAATGTATCACAATAACGCAAATTTCAATTCCCTCAACCAACATTTGGCCCCGCCTCCTAAATGACATTCCATGGTACTTTAAGATTTGTATCCAGTTGGAATGGAAAGTTTACAAACACGATGAAGCATGTTGCAGAACCAGAAAACTAAGAGGATTTTCAATTTCTAGGATGCTTGAGTTTGACTGATTCATTTTGACTAATTTACCAATGATTGATGATTTGAGTGATCAAATGAAACCAAAAGGTTCAGAAAGTCAAAAGTCATATCAAACAAACAAATACTTATAGGGGTTTTTCTAATTCTAAAATTACAGTGATCGTTCGCCAGTTCGTGGTTGAACTTTTGCGTCGTGTTCAGAGCTTGGCGGCTGGTCTAAAAAATTTTCGAAAATTTAAAATACTCACTCAATGCACAACACTCAATAAAGGTCTCACCTCGACAATATCTGGATCGTCCTCCATGGGGAGAGGATCACTGACCCTTGCCACTGACCATATGGCGGCGTGGAACTCCACCCTAGATGCCATCATTATTAGGCCATGGGCCTTGGATGCGAGTTCCGCGTCGCTGGGAAGGCGATACCCCACAATTTCCACATTGGGGGAACGCTCCTTGTGCCCCGCCTTCTTGACCAAGCGAACCCCCGGCAGAATCGCTCCCCTCAGCGATTTGAAGACCTTTTGGAGTGGGCCGGTCACTCCCAAGGACTAACTCGCGTGTTTGAGGTCCACGGCACTATTCTCGTCCTCAACCAGGAACTTGGACATCAATTGGGGATCCATTTTCTTGATTTCTGGTGGACTCTCAAGTGAGGGATTCCTTATGGCCCCTGAACGTCTTCCGATCTGGGAGATGAGTCATACCATCATAGAGATGGACAAAATATTGACAGGATGAGCAAAGATTATCTGACCTAACCTGTAACTTAACCTAACTAAGCCTAACCGAACCTTAACATACCTAAAAATATAGAAAAACAAACGACATTTACTGAAAAACGTGAAACAAAACCCCTTGTGGAGGCGCGAACCCCAACTCACAAGTTAGTGTGTAGTGCTCGATCTAGTTCAGTGAGAACTTGGACACGAGACTTAGTCAGAAATAAGGAGAATGCAACAAAGGATTGAACAAGTGATCGACTGTCGACCAACGGTTGGACAAGTGTCAAAAGACTGCTATTTATTCAGTAGGAACATTGTCTTATTGAGTCCTTCAAGCGCAACCAGTGAAATGGAAATCACGTGCAACCTTTGAGCTTTGATGCACAAAATTTCTGTTCTAAAGTGTCCAATATACCTTTAGAAGCTCGAAAATGGGTCACATGTTTGTGTCAGGGTGCAATTTCTGGAGCTGTATTACTAAGGTGACCTCCCAGTCTTATGTACTGTGACCTCCCAGTCAGCTGCTCCTTAAAGGAGCCAATATAGTCAAATAAGGCGCAGCCTACTGTTCTTGCATGATGCGATGAGTCGCATCTTATTGGAACATCTTATTGGAACGAGTCCCTTTACATCAAAGGATGGCTTTCTCATGATGGTACTTTGGCTCATATACAAGTGAGCATAAGTGCTAGATCTGAGCCACCACGACCTGTCATGAAAGAGAGGGGTATTTGTGGTTTATCTAGTGCTGCAGATGAGTCACCTCCCAGATCGGAAGATAGTTAGGAGCGTTAGGGATTCCCGCGTTAAATCGCGCACCGGTTAGGGTTGACACTATTCTATAAAGGCTTGCCAAAAAAAGATTGCCGTTTTATTGAGTCAGATTTTCGAAAAATGTTGCGATACGGAACATTTCGTATGTGTTTAGGAGTAATACTAATCTCTAAAAAACATAAGGAGAAATTGTAAATATTGAATAATAATTTTTTGCCTTTAGATCATTTCGTCTAATAATTAATTTTTGAAAAATCAAGTCATAATCTTTTGTCGATTTAATTCATTTGAGATCACTCTAAAACGACGGACTGACATTAAATTTGCGGTCCCAAAATTAAAATGGAACAAGAGAACAGAAAATAGACAAATAGGCAAAATAACGAGCAAAACTCGTATATGGTATTGGTTGGTCATGCTTCTCGGGTAATAGCTAGTTTATTATAGGAGATCGCATTTTGGAAAAATCATATCTTGGATTTTTCTTCATTTCATATGCTTGAAAACACTCAGACGACGAACAGACATTAAATTTGTGGTCCTAAAATTACAATGGAACAGAAAAAATAAGCAAAGTGACGAGCAAAACTCAAATGTATTAGCTCGCTATTACCCGAGAAGCATGATCAACTTTCTATGGGAATATATCTAGTTACGTTTTCAACGTTACAACGTTATTATGTCTACAACGTCAAGGAAATTTGACTCTGTGGGCGAACACATCTGATTTAAGTTACAGTATATTGAATTTGGTTGAGGTTTTGGTACATCTTATAGAATTAGAAAAACACATATTTTAATTTATCTAAGTTCAAATACGTTATCCAAATATTTGAAAATTTCTAGTTAAACTAAATTTAATTAGGGAACATTCATGTTGAACAAATTTGCTCACCATCGATTTCCAAATGATATTGAGTCCTACGAACACTTGGTCCGGCTTCTTGGCTTGTGTGGATAGGATATCCAGTCAAGAGATCCAGTTGACGCAGAAAGGCCATGTTTGGACACTGGAAAGCAATAGAATAAAAGAAATGTCGAAGTATCGGAAAACGTCCAAATATCGGATAATAGTAAAGGCTGGTCTACACATGAAACATTTTGGCTAGATTATTTGTCAAATATTCCGAAATTGTTTGGTGTTTGCCAAATGTTTCCATTCTGTTGCTTTGGGCTGGTCTACACATGAAACATTTTGGCTAGATTATTTGTCAAATATTCCGAAAATGTTTGGTGTTTGCCAAATGTTCCCTTTCTGTTGCTTCTACACGAGAACGTGCAGTTTGTCAAATATTTTTTCCCTTGGTCAAAGTGTTGCCCATTTATTCAAATTGTTTCGAACTGGCACTGCCAAATACTGTTTTAAAACCAATCACCTTTAGCAGAGTCCCGTAATCTAAAAAGTGAATTGTATACTGTCACGTAAGTATATGACTCGTATGAAGTATATCACGTGAGTATATTGTCACGTTTTAACGACATTTTTTACTCAATCTTGCTTTCTGCCCAAGGCTTTTTTCTTTCCTTCAGTTTCATTTAATTTGGATGGAAAGTCTTAGGCATGACGCCACGCCATGGACCTTCACAAAATCTGCTGTCATTTTCAGTCCTTTTCTTGTCCCCCCCACAACCATTTTAAGACCTCTACTCTCCATTGGCATTTGGTGTTGTCGAGTTGGGTTTTGGTAAACATTGGCAGTCATAACTGCCACTTGGCAACGTTGCTACCTTGTAAACTCCTCCGAACCTGTCAGTTGACTCATTTGAGACGTGACTAGTCTATAACACTACCAACAGATTATCGATGACTTTTGATGTCGTACATTTCCGTGGATCCTTGCAATCTTTCACAAATGACGTTCAATTTTGGTGATCTTGATGCCAAAAGTTAGAAGATCATTATTTTGTTCTTCAATCCATTAATTTGAAACCTTTTACTTAACAATAATCGTTTCGTGATTGGACACCCTGCATGCATCGATGTGTATGGGGACTTTTGATTTCGGCACTCGCCATCTACCGGCAAAAAGATGAAACAATCGTTTAGTCAAGTAAACAACATCAAAAATCAAACCTGCTTACTCGAAAATCTGAAAGTCTGAAACGCATTTTGCATGGATTAAGTTTACCCAAGCATTAAGTTTTCACAAGCACGGATCGTTAGTCAATCTAATTTTGTGGTCCAAATCGTCTGAAATTTCATCGATCTAGAAATTTTGTAAAATAAAAAGATGTCAGACAACTGGTCTTCAATCGAATCAGTATCTCGAAGGAATCGAAAGAGTTATGGAAAGTACTGCAGCATAGTTGGATGCTCGAACAATAGTGCAATGAATGTGAATGTCCCTCCAGAACAAAAAATCCGATTCTTTTCCTTTCCAAGTGCTTCTCGAAACAACGAGCAACGTCTTTTGTGGGTCAATGCTGTTTCTAGATTGGCTCCAGATGGATCGTCATGGAGTCCATCTCCATATTCAGTAATTTGCCAGGCTCACTTTGTCGGTGGAAAACCAAGCCCAACGCGAGGACATCCGGATTATGTTCCTTCTCAGTTCCCCAAACAGTAAGTTTTGAGGACATCTGGTGAGTTTCTTAGCCATTACGCATACATGGAGCTTGACGATTTGTGCCAGTTTAGTCGAAATTTTCGTTAAAGAGTGGACTACTTGGCCCCAAAATTGCTTAACAATGCTACTTAGTCATGTACGAAAAAGGTGGCCGAGAAATCTCCTATTGTCTGTTTATTCTCATGCTGGCGTGTCCTTTTTCAAAAACGTTATATTTTTCAGGTACAAGAAAAAAAGTCTCTCGTCTGCCGCTTTAGATCGCCACAACCGTGCTGTGAAAAGACAAAGGGGTTCTTTTGAAAATCAAGCCGACGTGTCTTTCTCAGCATCAATTGCTAATGAAGAACATAAGTATCGAGATTTCAGTGTTCAAGCTCCGGATACTATTACGGAGAAAGTTAAACCACAATTACGTGTCACATTCGAGCTGAAGTCAATGGTTTGCACTGTGAAAGCACAAGCTGGCCCCAGGCTGAACACTTTTGACTCGGAGTGTAATATTAACATGGAAGCATTGGAAACCACCGATCAGTTTGCACAGAAGAATAGATCTATCCAAGCGACTGAAATGTCTCTCAATTTTGGGATACAATTTTTAAGAAGTGATCAAGAGTGGAAAGCCTATACAGGGATGGAAGAAGGATTTTTCTTTGCCTTCTTGGAACTTTTAGAAGATGATTTAAAAGCTTCCCAAAAACTGAAAAGCCACGACAAACTCCTTCTCTTCCTGGTCAAGATGAAGTTAAATTTGTCATTCATTTGTCTAGGGACACTTTTTCAGATCTCGAACGTTAAAGCTAGTGAAGTCTTCAAGGAGGTTCTTGATATCTCGTACAAAGTTTGCAGTGAACTGGTCTACTGGCCCTCCAAAGATCAGATTAGAAGCCGAATGCCAAGCTCTTTCAAGAAATATGAAAACTGTCGTGCGATCATTGATTGTACAGAAATAGAAACAGAGTGTCCGGAAGACTTGGAGATGAGAACATTATTTTGGTCGAACTACAAACAGCGTCACACTTTGAAGTTTTTGATAGCAATCGCACCATCAGGAGAGATCACCTTTGTTTCTAAGGCTTTCGGCGGACGAGCAACGGATTCCCAGATAACTAATAAAAGTGGATTTCTTCATTTGCTTGAAGCTGGCGATGTCATACTAGCCGATAAAGGATTTCCGCAAATAATTCCAGATGCCAACAACAAAGGAGCCTTTGTCATAACTCCTCCGTTTAAGCCATCTGGTCGAAATCAGTTAACGGACAAGCAGAACAACGAGTGCTACAACGTAGCAAGTGTTCGTGTCCATGTTGAAAGAGCTATTAGGAGATTAAAGTATTTCGAAATTTTATCGTTTGTTCCAAGAAATCTTGTTAAAGATATGAGTAAGATTATAATTATTTTGGCCTTTTTTTGCAATAATATGAACGAGTTAATAAACTCTGACTAAAAAGTGCAAGGCAAAGAAAATTATTTATTATCTTGACGTTCCGTTTTGTCTTTTAAAGCTGGAAGTAAAGATTTACAGAAATAGTTTTCAAGATCGCATATAACTTTCTAAATAAATTCTTGCTCTCTAGGAATTGAAACAATAACATAGTCAACAGAAGAATATACAAAGAAATAACAAATTTCGGAATTGCAGCAAAAGAGTTGCATCTGAACTTGAGTATAATATTGATGACTTTTCTTTAATTGCTTCTTTTCATCAATGTAGTCAACGTTTATAATAGAGTCCTTGCACTTAAACGGACATTTAATTTCAAGAACAGAAATACCATTTGTGTCAAGAATGATTCCATCCGGAGACGCTCCCAGAAATGGTACATCTGAACCATAGATATCTTGACTACTGGATGTCGTACGACCGACCGCTTGGTTGGTAAATTAGTACAATGAACAGTCTCCTGGGAGTTGATCACAAACCGGTTTATTGTACTGTTTTTCCAACCAACCAAGCGGTCGTCCACCATCCAGTGTCAAGAAATCTATGATCTGAACGAACAACGAGTCCGGATTCATGAATTTTCTTGCCAGAGATTTCTTCAAACTTCTTTCTAGCTTCAGTTTCCATCTCTCTTCCATAGTTGATAGCCGCCAGACAACTCTTTCCAGAAGCTGAACCAGAATTGGATAAAAAATACATTATTCGATTTTTATCACTCCGAGCTCTAAAGATTGAATGGCTAATGCTTGCTGTGACACGGAACTTTCGCTGGCGAAGCCACTCCGGATTAGAGGATTGTCCAATTGTATTCACGAACAACATAACGCTTGCTTCCTTTGTTGGAATGTCTATATTTTCCAGAAAGAAATTCAGATCTTCGGGCTTAATCAATTCTTTTCTGAATTTGTAATCTGGTTTCGAGAAATCTGATCTGTAGAAAAGATCGGTGACCCACTGAGGAATTCGGTAAAGTTGAATATCGGGTTCTTGCTCATTTTTTTCAGGTTGAGGGGGTACTGTTAACAACTTGTACATCCCAGATGAAGTCAAACCATGTTTTTTGAAAATACCTTCATATCTTTTCAATGCTGACTCATTTGGAGGAAAGAACTTTGGATGTTCTATTGTTCGTCCAAGGAGTTCATCAACTGATTTTCCTTTACGGTGAAGAGACTTGTTTCGTTCGGAAGGATTTGACCACTGCGACTCAAGATCCGTTTTTGATTCATCTCTTTCTTCATTAATGTAAAGTAAAAGAGCACATGCATGCTTGCATTGTCCTGACACTCCAGAAAGGCAACTACAGTACATTGATTGGACGGTTCGATCTTGATTCAAAAGGATGTTGATCTGGTAAGGTTTTCCATTTACAGACATTTCTGGAACACACTTCCCTTGAATTTCACAACGATCTCCTTGGATTTCTTCCACGGCAAATATCCTCTCAGCCTTCAGAAGTGTTTTTCCTTTCCTTAAAGTATCATCTCGAAACTCAGGCAAAGTAACGGAATCAAATCCAGTTCGGAGAGTAATTTTGGTGTTCATCGTCCTATGAAAGTGGTTTTGCACATACATTCAAAGATTTAGAATTAAATTTTATGTTACCTTTTGAGAAGTATAACGAAAAAGGAATTTTATAATCAGGATAAATATCAACTTCAGCACACATATGTAGCTTTATTTGTCGGAACCTTTTAAGTCTTGACTAAACGATTGTTTTTCTTTCGATCCGCTAGAGTTTGTTTACGTTTTATCTTAAACAGCGAATTTCGATTGTCGACGAGAAAAAGTTAGCCTAAGGACAAAAAATTTTTCAACATGTTCAAAGTCAGAAATATTTGTCAAACAGAAAACGTATTAAGTGAAATGATTTTCACCTACCTCCAGGGAGAGCCTAATCTCCGTCCCAATGGTCCGACCCAACTTCGTCAACCGTCGGTCACGTTGTTCGCCCACTATGAGACCTATATGCATGCTACACATAATAACTTCCCAGTGGTGCTATCACACATTTAATAAAACATGGAAGTTTAGTTTAGGTGAGTAAGTTTTTTGTTTGTGACATCCTAATTGCAATAACTGTTCAATGTCATTTGAATTTTGTTAACTCTTTTATCATACATATTTGTACCATTTAGTTAATTTACAAAGGTAGTACTTTTTAATTTGAAAAGTTGGGTTTGATGGTGGCGCCCTCTCTTATCATTTTAATTGTCCCATAAGCTCGAATCAAGAAATACTCTTGCCTGTCCATCAATTTTTCCGTTAAATTTCCAACATATCTGCTCCTTTCTATTCATCAACTTCTACATCGAGCGTTGACAATTTGTGATTGATTCTGAAGTGGACAGTGGCATTTTTTGCACTCAACATAAAATGCCAAGCCCAAGCAAGACATTTTCTAATAGCGGCAGTTAGTTTAATCAAAACTGATTCAATATTACACCTTCCCCCGATTCCTACTAATGTGCTCTTCTACTCGCTTCACTTTAGAGGCCAAGTTTAGGTTATTGTTGAGGCATCATGTTACCCACATGGAAACCATGAGGGCAACTGCCTTCCAAAAAATGCGTTAAGGATATATTAACGTCAAGAGTGCAGGTCATTAGTCGAGATTCCAAATTACATTCCCGAAAAAGGAAGAATCAATAGTTATTCATATGAAAAATTAACAGCTGTTCTGGGAGGGAAACTCCCCTACTTGTGGGAAGCCTAGCATCAGAACTCGGAAATGGAAACTCACATGATGAACTTGAACCCACATATAAGCTTGGTTTATGTATGAACAAAGAGTCCTTGCTCAGTGACAACAACATATTCATTACCATTACAAGCGCTCTTTGATTTGGTTAAGAGGCGCTTTGTATATAAATCTATGGTGAGCGGCTTTTAACCACTCTCCTTAACCTTTTACCGTACTTGCCTTGAATCATTGTTGCCAATGCTACCACTTGACATGGGGTCTACTTTTGTGTGCAATGTAAGTGATGAGACCCTCCGTCTTGCCATCTTCGCCTGTCAGATGTCATTGGTCGGTTTCGTTAGTGAGAGATCATCTACCTTGAAAGTGCTCCTTCTACCAACATAGGTTTAAAATCCTTCTCCCACCTCCTTCCACATCAACAATAGTCCGATTGAAATCGTCAAGTTTTTAACTATGTCGGTTTCACCTTCACCACCCAACTCTCCTTCACCAAACACCTCAACATCGCAATAACCAAGGCCAGGGCCAGGATCGGATACATCTGCAATAGACTTCCCATCAAGAATCTTCCTGTGCCAATAGTTCTTCAACTCTTCCGGACCTACATCATCCCCATCTTCCTCTACGGCCTTCACCTCTGGCTTCCCAACTCCGCCCAATCCGCCCTCAAATCCGCCGATGCCACCTTCACCAAATTTCTCAAACGATACCTCTGCGTGCCCCAAAATGCCAACAATGCATGGACGCATTTCATATGCGAAACCGAGCCCTTCACCACCGGGCTGGCAAGGTTAGTGTCCAACAGTGTTAGGAACCTGACCTCTCCGGAGGTGATATCTGGACACATGCTGTCATTCCCGGTCAAGGACTTGACAACACCTTGTTGTCCTTGGCCCGACATCCCTTCGGAATATTGGCGGTCACGCACCTTCGTCAGGCTTCCTGCCCAACTCCATCAACGACGGGAACTGACGAAGGATCTGTTCAAAGGAAGCCAGAGTGGCAAGGAAGCCAGAGTGGCCACGCGTACTAGCGCGTTCTTAAAAGTGCCGAGTTTAAGTGCTTCCCCAGACGGCGTAGGTTCGAATCCTGTTGGGGGTCGGATTGAAGCTGTCGGGAGAAATCCTTCTTAGAGGAAGCCAGAGTGGCCACGCGTACTAGCGCGTTCATGAAAGTGCCGAGTGTAAGTGCTTCCCCAGACGGCGTAGGTTCGAATCCTGTTGGGGATCGATTTGAAGCTGTCGGGAGAAATCCTTCAATTTACAG
>CM021317.1:1326688-1416101 GCA_010645155.1 Tigriopus japonicus | reverse complement strand
AAAATCTGACCCACCCTATCTACTGCAATAACCAAGATTTTCATAATCTCCCTCTACCCAACTGCATCTGCACTGTCTGTCAATCCCCGATTCATTTCTTCCATGTGCACTGAACGTATTCTAGTCAACTCACTGTGATATCCTGATTTTACGTAACTATTTTTAACGTGTTTTTAACTTGTGACATGTCTTTTTTTACAGTTTTATATGATTACACATATATCCATTTTTTAATACGCCATGACATGACCAAGAGTCGCAATAAACATTAATAATAATAATAATTAAAATTACTAAAGAGATGGCTTGGCCCACACAAAATGCGAGGGAGACTTCCATACTTGTGCATGCTTCTGTGCCAGAACTCGGAAATGGAAATAGAGAAATGAAGCCATTGCACACATGTAAATACACATACGTGCAAGTATGTACATGAGATTCATTCTTAGTTACAAGTACATGACTGTCCCCAACAGATGTGCCCTTCTTTGAGCGGGTATCCACATGCCTTGCGACTATATCTATGTGGTACAGCTCTCAATTACTCTCAAACCAAAAAAAAATACGCGAGTTCAAGATGAATGGACGAATTCTAAAAAGAGTCAACACTTTTAACTGCCTTGGCGTTACGTTCTCGAGTCAACGCTCATTCTCAGCTCACCTGAACAAACAAAGCTCGGTCTAGAAATACTAGAAGGCAGAGATTGGCATTCAAATCTATGATTGCCCGACCCGGCACGGACTGTCTGTGACGTCATTCATCATGCGAGAAGCCGAAGTTCATGATTAAAGGAACCTTTTCTTCTAAGAAACACATCTAAACTATTTCGCTCATCTGATAGGGCAGTTTGGTTATTCAAAATCCTCAAGTCTGCTGGAAATGTGTCTAAGGTACTAACCCGATATGCAAAAAGTGAATTTCAACTAGTGTGGAGTTTAAACAGGGGCCGATTAATTCACATGATCGGGTGATTGACAACAAAATCTCAGTGATGTGAAATCTCGGCTTGCGCAAGTTTTTTCACGGGAGGTGGCAGGGTAGGGTTACCTCTTAGAGAATGGGTGCTTTGCTCTGGTATATGAGCAAACACGAATTTGAGGTTGATTTGCAACCCTGCTCAGAAGTCACGAAAGTCAGGGATGCCTTGCCTTTTGTCGCTTCTTAAAGAAAAAAAACCTGTTTATGAAGGCTGGTAGACAGTGGGGAATATGATTTCACTTAAGAAAATTGGCAACCCCAGCACCAGGTCTACAAAATCAACAAAGAAGAAGTACTCTGGTTTGTTGTTGAACTTCGTTAGAATTAGCTGAATGTTCAACTGAATGCTCTTGACCAATCACCAGCGTGAATCATTGGCACCGTGTGTTAGCCTACGAATGCCAATATCTATCTTAGTGTATCTAGCTCGGTCCAGAATTGGATATCTATTCCCAAGAATCTCCCTGAAGAATTTACCAATCTGTTTGGTTCTTAGAGTCTTTCACTGTTTCATCCTCCCAATCTTTGAATACGGAATAGCAATTTGCATGTCTGGAACAGTCGCTAGAGGAACATGGGATAAGATAAATGCAACTTGGACAAACTTCCTGAAAAGATACCTTAAGGTGTCTTACGCAACCGCGAACGTCATCATTCACCATATCACAGAATCTCCAACTCTCGAAAACCTTTTGAAGTGGGTGGTGGAAAAAAGAGTGGGCTCCTTGGGTGGTTTGGGAGCTTTACAAGGCATCCAACTCAAGATGTTTGATGCACACCCTAGACCGCAAGACGGGTTTGAGTTTGAAAGAATGCCATCGTGGTTCTGGAGGAGCCGTCAGGTTGTTGGTATTCCGTCCAACCCAAAACACAGAGCTAGAATCATGCTCGAAGTTTGTGATTCTGACCACCAAATGAACTGCAACACAAAGGAATTCCACCTAGCTGCTAAAGACTCGTGCATATGCACCGCCTGCCAAGAAAAAAAAATCATCCCTACCATATAACTCTCCAATACTGTCTCCTTAGCAAATAACGATAATGACGTCAAATCCAAACTTCCAATTACCCGAGAACATTGATGAACCGTTGAGATATTTGAGTTTGTCTTGCAAGTACACCTTTTTTTGTTCCCATTTTCCATTCTCATTTTTCCCGCAAATCCTTGTCGGCTGAGAGTGATAGTAACCAAAACAATACATATGACTTTTCATAACATCAAAACGTTTCGAGACAATTGCAATGATCAATTTATAACTAGACAGACTAAATACTTCGGCTTCCATTTTTCGGCTTCACTTTAATATTGATTTATTTTTTGGGATAAATCCGGATCATTTCTGCGGGATTGATCCTTGACCTGAATTCTCGAAATTTGGATTTTTCCAGGACGCCTTTTAAGCATTATATTTTCTTTGTACTTTGAATCACGCACTGCGTAGACTAATAATTATTGTTGTCAATGTGTTTGTTTTAATGTAGTATTTGCGGTGAATGTCTTCTTTTATATTTTTTTCATTTTTGCGATTAGAAAGTGTGTGTGATGTGTTTTATATTTGTATTACATTTGAATTTAATTGAGGTTAGGTGGCTTTGTTTGACAATGACAAGCAAAAGTGGGAAACTTTTTATACTGTATGATTAAAAGATATGTACTTGACAAGGTAAATATGTTTTGTGATCTAATCGCATATTAAGACTCAAATATTGTGTCAAGATTTAATGGAAACAATTATGCCAGACCTATTGTGTATATGTAATTAGATTTAAATTTTGCAATTATAATAAGTAGATACAGGAAGTTTCAACATGTAAGCAACATTTATGCAAGCGAAAAAGATGAATAAAATTGCCAGAGTAGACTGAGAAAAACGATATATTTCCCCCTTTTTAAATATGACTCACAAAAGTCTCCATTGAACGAACAAAGACGAAAAATAACTGAATTTTGGGTTGGGTTGCACGTTTTATGAAAAATCGTTTTAATTTATTTTCCGATTATCTTGTATTTTGTTTTCTATTATGGTCCATTTGCAATTTTTGCATTTTTATTGACACTTTGTGTAATTTCTTGCATGTTTTATGTTGATTTGCAGTTTTGACGAATTTTGGCGATTTTCCAAATTTCTTGAAGAATATCTGTATTTTCTTGCCTTTAAGGTATCTGCTTGATTAAGAAAAGATATCTAGTGAAATAATTTTCTTTTTCATATGTGCCCTTTAACTTTGTTCCTCAATGCCTTGCGCTTCTTGCGTTTGTAGCGATTGTATTTGCGCCATTGTTCGATTCTTCAGTGCTGGAGTTCGACATCCAGAGACGAGCAGGAAAAAGTACGGTAATGAGAAGGCATTCGGTCTCAAGGAATCATTTAAAGAACTTATCTGTTATTTTCATATACGGAGCTGATTCAAAAATTAACCTCGATTAAGTTCCACTTTACATTTTTTATTGCATTTCTATTTGCATTTTTTGCGCAGCTCTCCTCACGACACATAAAAAACGACTAAATCTTACAAAAAAACACGAAAAAGCCCACAAAGGAGACGAATGGATGGCATTATTGACAGGAAAAACTGTCCGCTTGTGCAAAAACGGCATGACGAAGAAAATACAAAGGGAACTACTCGACGGGTATATGGCATATGGATTAACAAACGAAGAGTTCAAAAATTGCGCTTATAAAGTAACGTTTTTAGTAGAGCTCTATATACAAGCAACTTTGCCTACGTATTGATTGTTCTCATAGCCATATACAGTAACTCATTCAGTCCAATTGATCAATCCCTCTAAAATAATTCAAGGTTCTGTGTAAACGACTTTGACCTCCCAAACGATTCGGACGCGTCTTCCTACCCGCAAATAATAACGCAATGGTGGAACTAAATGACGGTTTCCTATTCAGGATAAAATATGTATAAGAACTTAGGAGAAATAGAAAATAATCTAACATTAAAACTCACAAACAGTTGGGGCTCAAAGGCAATGAATTGAAGAAGGCACTTAAAACTGAAAGGAACTGAGCAGCAAGAATGAAAGAAGGTTCCACGTCACATTCGTTGCTCAAATTGGTAATTTTAGGGTGGCCAAAAACATCAACACCGGCCCTTAAATGTTCCCTAGACATTTACACATCAATTGGAACTGGTTCAGCCTCATCAATATTTTGAACTTTATCGGACCTTTTCAATACAATCAATTGGGAGATCGGTCTTCTGTACTCTCCTTTTGCGGTCTTGACTTTCACAGAGCGAACACATCCATCGGCACTCGGAAAGACTTCGATAATTCGAGCAAGTGGCCAATGACATCTTGCGCTTCCCTCCATAACCAAGAGAACCAAATCGTTCACCCGCACATTTTCTTTTTTCTTAATCCACTTACTGCGAGTCAGAAGCTGCGACACATACTCTTTGGACCATCTCTTCCAGAACATATCGGCCAAAAATTGGATCTGCTTCCAACGCTTTCTAGCGTACTGGTCAGCCGAACGGAACAATCCTGGGGGGTAGGTTGGACCAAGTTGTTGGAGCAACAGATGATTGGGAGTCAATGGAGTCAGATCATTTGGATCATCAGAGATGGGAGTAAGAGGCCTGCTATATAAGATAGACTCCACTTCACACATGAGCGTATTTAGGCCTTCATCTGTCAAGTTTCTTTTGTTTTCGCACATCAACCCATTCATCACTTTTCGTATTGTTCGGATTTCTCGCTCCCAAATGCCACCGAAATGGTGGCTGTAAGGAGGATTAAATCTCCACTCAATTCCGCTGTCCACTAACTTGTTCTGAGTTCTGGTATGATCCAATCCTGACAACATATCTTGGAGCTCCCGATCAGCACCAACAAAATTAGTGCCGTTGTCCAATCTCATACTCTTCACTTGTCCTCTTCTACAAACGAATCTTCTTAATGCTTGGACAAACGAATCCGTAGACTTATCGAAAACTATTTCAATATGCATAGCACGGCTTGCCAAACACGTGAAAATCAGACCGTAACGATCCACAATAGTGCGACCTCGAATGGTCTTGAATGGTCCGAAGAGATCAACACCGGAATTTGTAAATGGAGGATGGTTTCCCACTAATCTTTCTTCAGGGAGATCTGACATCACTTGTTCTTCCACCTTTCCTTGATAATGTTTGCAATGGACGCAATCACGCAAAATATTCTTTATAATGGGACCCTCGCCAATGATGCGGAATCGTTCTCTCAACTTTGTCGACACAAACTGTCGGCCTAAATGACCAACAAGTCCGTGAGCGTTGCGAGCGAGAAGTTTTGCCACGTGAGATCGAGGAATAATAATTGGATGGGACTGATCATTCGTCATCGGGGCATTTGCTAGTCTTCCACCAGCACGAATGACTCCTGCGGAATCTATAAATGGTGAAAATTTTAGCAATGGTGACCCCTTTGGAAGAGTCTTGGAATCTTGGATTAGATTGATTTCACGTTGAAACGCACGGGACTGCTCATGACAAAATATCGCCACCTCAGCTTCTACTTGAATTTCAAGAGGCTCAAACTTAATTCTCATAGTTTTGGCTTTCTTCTGCCCTTGAATTAGACCGGCTATTGTTCGCCACAACGAATTCCACGACGAAATGCCTGAGAATAGCTGGTCCACCGAATCGACATCAACCTTTGCAGCGGCTGATATCGAAACTGACCTTTTCACTTCGGGATCATCATCATCAACACCACCCAGCAGTTTCGATTTTGGCCAATTATCCTCACCTTGGAGCAGAAATGGAGGACCAAATTTCCAACTCTCTGACGAAATGAAACTTCGGACACTTGCCCCTCGACTGGCTAGGTCTGCTGGATTTATATCACCAGGCACGTAAAAGCACTGATCCACGTTCGTTCGATCGCGGATGTAGGCCACTCGATTCGAAACGAATCTTTGAAATCTTTTGTTCTCGTTGCGAATATACTTGAGAACGGTCTCACTGTCTGTCCATAAACATATCTTCTCCAAAGGAATAGTCATCTCCTTCTTTACCATCACTAAAAGCGTCACGGCCAGTTTTGCTCCTGTTAGTTCTAGTCTAGGGATTGAGATCTTCTTCAACGGAGCTAATCGAGACTTGGCCATGAGCTAGGGCTGAATATTTTAGGTTAACTTTTTGGGCAAATTATGACATAATTAGGTTGCCAAAAATTACGTTTTAGGTTTTTTTTAGGTTGTATAGATAACACCTTTTCAGAGGCTATTCAGACCAAATATAGTCTTTTATTAATTGCTCTACAGCAATTTACTTTTTACAAGAGTAAAAGCAATGGAGCAGAGACAGAGGCAGTGAAAACTTAATTTGGCAGTGGTGGGAAAGTGGTAGAAATGGCAGTATAGAAAATTTTGTGGTAGAGAAATTTCTGAAGTGGCAGAATATGGCAAAAAGTAGAAGGGCAGGCTAAAAAAACGACCAAAAAAGGATATCGAAAATTGTGGACCAAGAAAAGGAGATCAAAAAATTTTGACCTAAAAAACGAGATCTAAAATTTGAGCCCTAAAAAACGAGATGAAATGATTAAAAACGAGAAAAATTCGGCTCAAAGGTGACAGAATGTGGCGTTATGTGACTTCAAAAATGGCAGCGAGCGCCTGTAATTGGCAGTATTTCAAACAAATTTTGGCAATGTCTGCCTGAAACCACCTGGTAACGCTGATTTGTCATGTTGATGGGATGAAAATCATTGTGGCTCCCACTCCTCTTCTCTCTTCCTTTGTTCTCGTGTTTTGTTTTTTTGAAGACACTGGGTTGAGGGACCTTATTGTGCAAATGACTTTAGGATAAGTAAAAAAAATAATATCAGGTTGAAAACTTAGTTTTAGGTAAAAATTGCCCTAAAAAGGCGAGAAAAAAAGTAAATTTTTGACTGAAAACTTAATTTTAGGTAAAAATTGCCCGAATTAGGCGTTTTAGGTTAAAACCTAAGTTTTTATGTAAAACCTAAAATATTCAGCCCTAGCCATGACTAATGAGCTCTTTAGACCAACCGTGGTCTGGGTTACCAGATACACAGCTGCTCCATAACCCGTCTCGCTTCCGTCACAGAAAACATGCAATTGACATTTGGATGTAGATCCACAGGAACCATGCCACCTTGAGATCGAATAATGCTCGAGTAGATGAAGATCCCTCACCCAGCTCTCCCATTGATGCAACCACTTCTGGGGTAAATCTTGATCCCAGTCCACGCGCTCACGGCAAAGTTCTTGAAAAATCTGCTTGGCTGGCATAATCGCCGGCCCTACTAAACCCAAAGGATCGTTTATGGAATGGGTTGTAGACAGGACGCCTCTTCGTGTTTTGGACTTTTCCTGAACACAAATTTTGAAACCTATGGTATCGTTTTGGACATTCCACACAATCCCCAACGCTCTTTCAGGAGGAAGCACACCCTTTTCAATATCTATCTCCCTTGACTCTGGTGAACGATCAGAAACAGGAATGCTCTCCAACACTTCTCGATGATTTGTAACCATCTTGGTTAAATTAAATTGGCCATAGTTGCAGATTGTTTTCACTTGCTTGACGAGTTCCTTGGCTTGAGCAACACTATCGAGAGAAGTAAGCATATCGTCCACGTAGAAGTCTTGCAGTACAATCTCCGCTGCTGAATCACTTGTAGTAAGTCGACAATCATTGGCAGCTTGCTTGAGAGCGAAATTGGCACAGCTGGGGGATGAAACTGCCCCAAACACATGTACTTTCAATCGATATTCTTTTGGTGGTTTCGTTAAATCACCATCAGGAAACCAAAAATACCGTAGGCAATCGGCATCTTTTTGAGGAACCCTCACTTGATAATACATTTTTTCAATGTCGCCCATAATTGCGATTTGACCTTGTCGAAATCGGAGCAAAACTCCAACCAGATTATTCGTCAGGTCGGGTCCTTGGAGGAGATTGTCGTTCAGAGACATTCCAGCATATTTAAGGGAACAATTGAACACAACTCTAATGGTTTGCTTCAATTTGTGATAAACACCATGATGTACGATGTACCACGTCTTGTTGTGGTTCTGAATTAGTTCATCCTCAGGTATTTCTTCAGAAAAATCTCTCACCAGCATCATCTCCATAAATTCAGAGTAATCTGCTTTACATTTTGGACTCGCATTAAGCTTTCTCTTCACTCCATCCAACATTCTAAGGGCTTGGCTTCTGTTGTTCGGGAATTGAAGATCCTTGTCTCGAAACGGCAATGAAATGCAGAAGTGTCCGCTCTCGTCTTTGTGGATTGAAGTGTTAACTTTTTCAAACCACTTTTGATCCTCAAGTGAAGGTCCAAAATCATCCTCTCCTGAATCTTTGTAGTCATGGGCAAACATCTTCTTAATTTCTTCCTCAATAAGGTCGTACTCACATCGAGTTCTGTTGACCTTGACTCTTTTTTCATGACCATCCATTAGAGGCCCATTGAGAGCCCAGCCTAATTTATGGCGGGAAGCATATGGCTCATTTTCCAGCCCACTCACAATTTCTAAGGGTTTAATAGCTGATGGGCAATTTGCACCCAACATCAGACCAACATCCACATCCACAAATGCCAACGGAACATCGATTAAATGTGGGAATCCTGCCCATTCTTGTCGGGTGATAATGTCTTCTTTACAAATTGGCAGACTATCTTTAGAGAAAACAACGGGTAGACTAATTTGCTCATTGCCATCAAGATCCAGGATTTCTAATCCACCAATCGCTCTGGTCTCCACGGCCTTATCACTGCACTCCATTGTCGTCAGTTGAATGGTTGTCTTTGGACCAGATATGCCCAACCGGTCCATCAGACTATTTGTGGCAAAACAGTCGCTCGAAAAGTTGTCTAATCCCGCATAAGTCACAACTTCCTTGAAGGATCCCCTAACTCGAACCTTCACTGGTATAAGAGGAAGAGCTACTCGATTGAAGCGACCAGCCTTGGTTGGCGAACATGAACTCTCCAGACAACAGGCAGAAGTCGATTTCCGATCACTGACCATGTTTGATCCATTTTCGGTTTCTTTTGGACCTTCGAGTCCAATTTCCTGATGTAAACAAGTGGGGTGAGCCTTCTGACATTTTTGGCACTTCAAGCGAGCTGGACAATATCGTGAAATGTGCCCGGGGGTTAGACATCCAAAGCAGAGGGCTTTCTCCCGTATAAAATCCGACTTCTCTTGACGCGGCTTTTTGGCAAAGAAGAAACACGTTGCAATCGTGTGATTGGACCTTTTACAAACCAAGCAAGGATACTCATTCCTGGGTGACGCTCCTGTAGCCATTGATATATGTCGTTTCTTGACAAAGGTTTCGTGAGTCTTGTTATCTTTACTCGTGGATTTATCATGAATTTCGCTGAAAATTGGCATTGAAATGATAGCAATTTGCTCCACCACGAAGCTACACAGATCACCAAATTGAACATTTCCCGATGTTGATAGAACTTTAAACGCATGATTTCTCCAACGCTCTCTCATCTTGAACGGAAGTTTCACTACGATTTCTTGGATTTGAGATGGGCTGTTCATTTGATTCAACGAGCTGACATCTCTCATACAATTCTTGCAAGATCTTAAGAAAATCGCAAACCTCTTCAACGCTTGAACGTCGTCAATCTTCATCGACGGCCACATTGAAATCTTCCTTAGAAAGGCACTCGCGATTTTGAATTCGTTGCCGTACTCTTCGTCAAGAAGTTTTCGGGCTTCGGCGTAACCACTCTCCCGACTAAGATGCAGGCAGCTGCGAACCAGGTCCTGGGGATCTCCTTTCGTATATTTTTCAAGATAGAATAGTCGATCAGATTTGGACTTGGTTTTACTCTCAATAAGGTTTTCAAACGCGATGATGAAGGACTTGTAAGATGTCAGATCGGATCCATCAAAGATTTGCGGTTCACTTTTTGGAAGGTGAGATCGCTCGGCAATCTCAACCAACAATGCAGTCTGGTGGTTGATGCTTTGGTCGACATAACCATTAACAAACGCCTCGGTCTTTTGACCCGCCAGAGCATTAACTTGGCGCTCCTCGACCTTTTTATTGGAGGACTCCCGATTCACAACGATTCCCTCCAATCGATCTAACTCCCACTTCAAATGATCCAATTCTTTCTTCTCAGATTCGATTTTAATTCGGTTTTCAACGGCTTTGAGTCGATCCTCTTCATCTTCGTGTTGACGTTGAATCCTCCGTTTTTCTTCTTGAATCGATCGCATCTGCTCACTGAATTCGAGTTGGGCTTGGATTTTGGCTCGACTTTTTGCTAATTGACCTCTGGCCGCCGATGAC
The DNA here is from genome assembly GCA_010645155.1 of Tigriopus japonicus. Classification (NCBI taxonomy): domain Eukaryota; kingdom Metazoa; phylum Arthropoda; class Copepoda; order Harpacticoida; family Harpacticidae; genus Tigriopus; species Tigriopus japonicus. The sequence goes on along the minus strand of CM021317.1, from coordinate 1,405,837 downwards.
GCTTTTGAGGCCAAAGAAGTCCGCGAAACATTTGATCCAACCTCTGAGACACTATCTTCGGGGTTGACCGTTTTGTTACGACTTTCTTGAATCAAGCTTTCGATTTTCGACTTTGCGTTTGTAATTTCTTTCCATTTTGTGTCGAACCAATCCTTCAAAATTATTCGGTCGTCCTCTTCCGTCCCGTGCTTACTTAATTGCACCTCCACCGCATCGTAGAAGACTTGGATTCGGCCCTGAAGTTCACTAAATTGTTCGTCGACTAAATCTAAATTTTCCTTCGTCTTCATGAGCTTCATGATCTGGTTGATTTTCCGTGTTACTTTGGCTAGAAGAGACGAAGGCTTCTGGATCCCAATCACCTCACTTGCAGCGGTCTCGCTCTCTCCGGCGAGACTTGCGGCATTGTAAACCTCCGGCTCATCAACCATTTCAGCTCGTCTTCGGGACATTTTGATCAGTTGGTGTGTTTTCGAGCTCTCCTTCTCTCCAAGAGCGTTGTTTGAAACTGTAAACGACTTTGACCTCCCAAACGATTCGGACGCGTCTTCCTACCCGCAAATAATAACGCAATGGTGGAACTAAATGACGGTTTCCTATTCAGGATAAAATATGTATAAGAACTTAGGAGAAATAGAAAATAATCTAACATTAAAACTCACAAACAGTTTCTTTTTTCTTCTTTTCTTTATTGCGATGTTGAACTCATCAGTCTGGTTTCTTTTGACAAAAGTACAAAAAATGATATGGGTGTGCATTCTCCCCTCATTGGGTGCAAATGCATGTGTTTGTGGGACTGGAATGGTACTTCTTGTGGTGGCAGGTTAAGAAATGTTCCGTGTCTCTCTGAATATGTGCTTTTGACGGATGAGATCAAGAGGAATTGATGGTGGGACTCGACTTCTCCAAAAGTAGGAGGGAACAGACGAACATAGATTGAGGTCTGGAGGTTCCGGAACTTCATTGAAAAACGTCATCTGAAGACCATCAAATCCGGGTCCAAGTTTTACCGACGAGATTCGGTCAAAAACTATTGATTTAAGCCATGCTTCAAGAGTTATTGTGGAAGTAAGGAAATGGATGGTTGCAATATTGGAGAAATATGGAAGACCAAGATGACGTTTGAGAAATTTAGTGAAGATCGCATTGGTTGCTTCCCAAGTGTTTCGTGAGATCGAACAGGATATCCAAACGGGAAGGGCGTATTCGTATAAGGGTAATATGTAGATTTGAAATACTTTTAAGACTAACGTGAGGGGGAGTGTGCAAAGGTCAAGGCATGGAAACAAGAACCCTATCTTTGCCCGAGCTTTGAGATTAATGTCGCGTAGATGGGAAGAGGAGACAAGCTGTGATGAGAACGAAACACCAAGGTAGCGAAACTCGTTCACTCTCTCAAGATCATTCCCATTCAGTTTCCACGAGCACTCAGGCAGACGCCCTCTGTGGAATACCAACACTTTGGATTTAGATACGTTCACCTCCAAGTCATTGTCTCCGCAGTACATTTCGAGATCGTTCAAGGCTTGTTGCAGATCTTCGCTTGAGTCCGCCAACAAACAAAGGTCATCCGCATACAAGAGAAGCCGTAGCCGTTTGTCCTCTAACAGAACTCCTTGGTCAGAGAGAAAGTCAGACAGATCGTGAATGAAGAGGTTGAAAAGCAAGGGGGAGCAAGGGTCCCCTTGCAGCACTCCGTTGTTGGTGGAGAATTTTCTTGATATTCTCTTCCCTGATTTCACGTACAAGTTGATCATTTGAAGATTGTTGAAGATCAGGAGGACGAAATTCATCGGAAGTCCCAACGCGAGTAGTTTAACTGCAAGCTTCGTCCGGTTGATGCAATCGAATGCCTTTCGAAAATCGATGAAGGCCACATAAGTTCTCTTCTTCAGAGTCAAACGCCTAGAGACAGTTTCTCGAAGAAGTGCAGTGGCACCAACAGTTCCTTTCCCTTTTGTGAAACCAAATTGTTCTTCTGGAAGTATATTATTCTCCTCTACGAAATTGACAAGTCGGATGTTCATGAGGGTAGAAAACACCTTCATAAAAGGATCTTGTACGGCAATCGACCGGTAGTTATTAGGATTATTTCTGGATCCCTGCTTAAACAAGAAAAATAAAGTTGAGTTAAGCCACTCTTGGAGAAGACAAGCAGATTCTAGGCATTCGTTGAAGATCCGGACCAACAACTCCAACATGCAGTGAGACAGCGATTTAAGGTGCCATGGCGAGAGTCCGTGTAGTCCGCAGGCCTTGCTTTTCTGATGATCCAAAGCCAGTCCAACCTCTTCCTCTGAAATCGATCGAAGAATTGATAGTGCCGTGGACTCCTCTGTCACTGCCACTGGAAGAAGAGGAAATGAAGAGGCTGCATCTCTTTGATGAAGTTCTTTGCAATGATGGAGAAAGGTCGTAAGACGGATAGAAGAACTCGGAGGGGCACTCCTTGCTTTCCTATAGAGAGCATTCATGTCTCCACCTTGTGATTGTTTTAAGTAGTTTTCTACTTTCTTATATTGTAGTCTAGTTCGGTTTGACGGAGTGCCTTGTGAAAAGACGATCTGGCAATTACATATTCGCGATAGACCGGCTTTCCCTTTTTGAGGTTCTTTAGAAGAGATATTGTGTGTCTGTGTAGGTCGTGTAAAAAAGGCGTGAACCACATTTTGTTCGGATTTTTTCTCTGTTGAATCCTTTGCATTCTTTTAGGAGAAAACAGCCTAGTTAAAGTTGAAGGAGTCACAGTGAGGGGATCCAAAAGTGTAAGCTTTTCTTCGACTTTGGCCAAATCGACCCGTTTGAAATGGTTAACCCTTCCCAAAGTCACGTTCTTGCACGGAATACGAATCACCACACTAATTGGTTTATGATCCGAGATCGACATGTCATGGACATGCGTTCCCCTCACTTCCACCTCCTCAGAGGCAAAAACGTGGTCAATGCACGAGCTTACGGAAGAATGAAAAAATGTGCCTTGGTTTGGGTCTGATCTCAAATGAATATCGAATTGTCGTAGAAACTCGATTAGTTCGTCAAATTCATTGGTAGCCGGTTTCAAGTTGAAGTCGCCAATGAGCCCCCGGACGGACGGCCTCTTCCGCCCAAGGTGGTGGCATATTGAACAAAGGATTAAAGTCCCAATATTTCTTTGCGGTCAACCAGGTCTCAGTGAGAAATGTCACTCCATGTTTTGTCAAAAAACGTGGGTCGGACGACCTGATCAGGTTTTTTCTTCTATGGGCGTTGATGTGCATGATGGAAAGATTTTTATGCCCAACTCTTCTACGTCTTCTGATAGCACGCAGATCGAGTTTTTTCAAAACTCGTTGAACAAATGCATCTGACACAACTGATTTCGTCGTATAACGATTTTGGAGGAGAAAACTCCGCGAATATCGAAGATTTGTACCCATCCCAACCACCAAAATCGGGAATGAGTGCTCCAAGAGCACGACAGGAATCTCCCAAATAGATTCCACAAAGAACACACCCTCGTCACCACTTAAAGCCACTAAAAGCGATTAAATATCGAGAGCCAATCTGCCTCGACTTCGCCGCTTGGGGCGAGAAACCTCAAATCTTTTTTGACTGCGGATTTCTTATTACCGCTACAAGGAATGGGATTCCCTATCATAAAAGGTTTTTTACCTTTCTACCTTATTACCTTTCTTTATAGGGAATCCCATTCCTTGTAGCGGTAATAAGAAATCCGCAATCAAAAAAGAAAAACTAAAAGATTATATGGCAAATTCTAAGATCAAACATTTCTCAAAAGAATCAGTGCCCATTCACAGATGTGGAAAATTACAATCCTCAAAGCTAAGTACTTTGCGTACTTCTTTCTCAGTGTGTATTTTGCTTTTATTTGTGATTTGCTTTGTAATAAAGTGCATTTGAAAACTAAGCAATCGAAATTGAAATTGATGATTTTGAATCGTTTTACAATAGTAATTGATTACTTTTTGCTTTGTACATTTAATAGTCCGGTCCGCATGTCCGTCACTAGAGTTCATTAAATCCATAAAAATGCATTTTTTCTTGAAATTTTGATGATGTTTGAAAATATCTTTCTTTGTCCATAGTTAAGCATAGTGTATTAATAAGCCAACAATGGGTGGTTCAGTAGCATATCAGTTCCTTAGATAACAAAGCTAATTATACGTTGTATGCTGATGTTAGATGTATAAATATAGGACTCTCACACTTGAAAATGCATTCAAGTCCCTTCGCGGGTTGACATCACATCTCTAAATTAAATTTGCTAGCTCCTTGAACTAGCAATCAATAAAAAAAACCAACCATGCCTACTACTAAGGTTAAAATTAGTGTTCAATGCGATCATCTAGCATCCAAAGGTGATATTTTCTGCGTGCTGTATGAAAAAGTCAAATCCGAATGGAAGAAACTGGGTCGCACTGAAGTCATTCCTAATGCCTCGAGTGCCAAATGGAAGACACAAATTGATGCCCACTACCACTTTGAGAAGCGAGAGTTGCTGAGATTTAAGGTGTACGCCAAAGGTTCGGATTCGAACAAATTCTTGGGTGGCATGGAAGTTGCTTTGGGCACATTGGTGGCTGTTGGTGGACGACATTATGAGGCCCTCATGACAGATGGGCCCAGTCAGAAAGGGCGATTCGTAATCAATACGACCGAGTGTCCAACCAGAAAACGGTCAGGTCAAGCTACTTTTGTGGACTACATTCAAAATGGAACCGCCCTCAACTTCTCGGTGGCCATCGACTTCACCAAATCAAATGGTGACCCTTCCTCACCAGATTCACTACATTATAGAGGCAATCCAAAGGGTCAAAACGCATACACCAAAGCGATTCGAGCGCTTGGACCCATCTTGACACAATACGACGATGATAACAAATATCCGGCTTTTGGATTTGGAGCTAAACTTCCAGACACCGATGAAGTTTCTCACGATTTCTTTCTCAACCTTCGCCATTCTAGTCCCGATTGTAATGGAGTGGACGGGATCCTGGATGCTTATGCCCATGCGCTAAAGAAAGTCCACTTGTCTGGTCCTACTTTTTTTGCGCCAGTAATTAGGCATGCTGCCAGGATTGCTAAAAGGCATCAGAGCGGACGTCGATATTACGTTCTTCTCATCATCACGGATGGTGTCATCAAAGATTTCGAAAAGACCAAATCGGCCATAGTAGATGCTTCCGATTTACCTTTGAGCATCATTATTGTTGGTGTTGGAAAGGCAAATTTTTCGTCCATGGTGGCTCTAGATTCGGATAAAAGTCTGATTGAATACAATGGACGAAAAGCCAAGCGTGATATTGTTCAGTTCGTGGAGATCAGGAAGTTCCGTAAGGAAAACGGATCATGGGATAAGGCTGGATTGGCCAAGGAAGTTCTAGCCGAGGTTCCTAATCAAGTGGTTGGATGGATGCAACACCATGGTATTGAGCCTCTCAACGGCTAGGATTAAAACCGCCCAAGGGATGGGATTTGATTTGACCCATTGCTGATAAGAAATGGCCCTTTCTTTGGCATTGTTTTCCATGTACTACATAAGTCGAGGATGGAGAGCTATTACTCCACTGGCCAAATCAATGTTCTTGCATAGATTGCCTATGTTTTTCCAAATGATTGGAATAAATTCAACAACCTAGATCCAACTTTCACAAGGGGCAATTTACAAAAAGAGGGTAACTCCTACTCATACAAAAATATGACACCGCATGATGTCAACTGATTGTGCTTTCACAACGTCAAATCCAAGAACAGTCGACTTTTTGTCGGTTCAAATATTGATTGCACTTGAACTGTAATAGGTTTCAAGTTAGGCGTACAAAAACTGGTATATGCTCTTACTCGTAACTTCGGGCGTCAGGGTGATTAATTATAATTCGCCCAAATTAAATATTATTTTATTTGCTTGAATTCCTCACGAATCCGAAAAAGATTTAAAATCAACAAGACCCTTTTCCTGCTCGATCAATGTCGGCTATAATCTCTATCTCTGACATTATCTGTTTGTATGCAGTTCAACAGGAATATGCATGACTTGTGTTTCTCTTCCTCATTCGTCTTCCTCGTTCTTCCCTTTAATTTCATTCTCTCGTGCCCAGGTTTGCCGAAAACAAACAATAGTTTATCTAGAACCTGACAATGATCTGCCCATTACGTAATTGATGTGAAGAAATTGATTTTTCATGTCAATATTTGCCATGTCTACCTAATAAACAAAATAGTTCTGAAATGAATACATTTCAAAATACAATAATACTATGTCCAACAATGATTATGCACAAATACGAAAACAATTTTTTTCATTGCACAGTGGGTTCAGAATAGTAATTTCGTCTTTGGTCTCCTTCTATACATAAAAATGACATTTTGCTTGCTCAGGCACTTCAATGATGTTTAAGATATACCTAGGGACACCTATTATTTGTTTTTTGGCATGTCAATATTCTTTACATGAATATCTAATAGTAGCTTAAATGTAATCGTTTGACGAGCACACTGTTGAAGAAACAACGAACCATTCTCATGGGCCATGTCAAACTCAGGGTGGTCACGGCTGCCCGAAATCGAAAAGAACCTCCATGAGAAAAAGAACAAAATCATACAAAACTTCGGGTTTGTGGGTTCCTTGGAGCTATGACTGTCAATTCATGGCAGTAACAAAATGAGAAGTTACAGTTCACTTTTGAGATTTCTTTCCAAATTTCTAGCCATGTTTTCCCCAGGGCAGTGAAAAAGTCATTCAAAGCAAATATCTAGAAAGTGTTGCCGGAGAGATGTAAGTTATACTTGTCTCTCGAGCTGTAATACTTAGTTATTGCGAGGGGAAATGGTATTGTTAGAAAGTTACAATTGTTCAAACATTAATTGTGATAAGTATTAAAGTGTAAAACTGAAGAAAGAGGTCCTTGTCGAAAATGGATTTAAAAGCAAAACAAAAAGGGGGGAGGGGGGCTGGTCATATTGCTTCGATCAAACGGGAAATTTTCTTCCGCATGATTTGAGCAATGTTTGTCTTGAAACTCAACTATGGAAAACCCCTCATCACTCACGGTCCTCAAGACGATCCTCATCTAATGCGACGGCGGCGGCTTCATCGCTCCCATCGCTTGCTTGGCCAATGGATTAGTGCGGTTGGACGATTCCTGGGGCCAAATGGCTAGGGATATGTCGGAGCCTAGATTTGCCCTTCAACAAACTTGACAAGTTTCTTGAAAATTTCTGATCTTCATTAAAAATTTAGTTTATTAACAACATGAGATCAACTTGCAAAAAAAAATCCCTTGTTTAACGCAATTCAAGCCATTGAACACCTAAGCCTGAGGTCTGACCCACCTCTAGTCATATGGCCCCAAGATTCCCTAACTGAATTCGTCCGACCGTACTAATCCAATTTGGCTTGCTACGGCGGCCAGACACAAAGCATCCTCACGATATAGACCAACATGCAACAAAAAAACGGAAATTCGAGCATTGTATGGCAAGGTGTGCATTGTTAAATATTGCGTAAAAAAAAAACTCTTTTTCACTCTTTGTCTCTCAAAGAATTCAAACTGTGTTGTTTCATTGTGTCAAGTCAGATATCTTCAAACTCTTGATCTACTGACTTGCTTTGTGTTAGTGATTGTCCAACTTTTGTTGAAAGCAACATGGTTTTTATCATTGGGGTTGTTTAAGGACATTTTTCTCTTCATAGAATGCTAAAAAAATCTGTTTGTATCTTTTTTTCAACATTTTACAGTCTTCTTTTGGCTTTTGAACCCCAATTAAGTGCTAAAAACAAAGACAGAGAAGAACATTCATATCATTGAACAAGGGGAAGAATGTCTTAGAACTATCCCAATGATAAAAACAATGTTGCTTTCAACAAAATTTTATGCGGCGACTTTAATATTGACTTTTTAAAAGACTATTCGAAAACCACTAAATTTAATGACCTCATGCTGAACTTGGAACTCGCTCCATTAATTGACAAGCCAACGAGAATAACATCTAATTCCAGTACACAAATTGATAACATCTTTACAAACTTTAAAGCAAACATAAAATGTGGAATACTTTTCTGTGATATAAGTGACCATCTTGCAACGTTTGCGTCTCTAGGCAAACCCCCTTTTCGGCATCCAGAGTGTCAAGCCCCTGTTAGACGGATAACTAGCCCCCAAAACATCCAAAAATTAAAAATAGCACTGAGTAAAATTCATTGGACTATTCTTGACCATGACCCAGCCCAATCATTTCATGATTTTGAGTTGGAACTTGGATTTGCCTTCAGATTCTGGTGCCCCTTGCGGAGCAGAACAAGAAATTTTCCCCGGAATACCAAACAAAATGGATGGATGACCTTGGGATTGCTGAAGTCCAGACAACAAAAAAACAAATTACATTCAAAATTCATACGAAATCCATCTGAGACAAATAAGCAAAACTATACCCAGTATGCTAAAATTTATTATAAGTCAATACGATCCGCAAAAATTGAGTATTGGAAGAAATACTTCTCCTCAAACCAGGGTAATTTCCGACAAATCTGGAAGGGAACAAAAAATGCTTCTCGGTTATCACCCAAAGGAAACAGATGCCCTGTCATCAATTACGCTTGGCTCTTCAAACATTACTGGAAAAAATGAAATGGCAACTACATTCAATACGTACTTTAGCTCTATTGGCAAAACTATTAATGACGAATTATCAAGTGATAGTGAATCCCATAACGCACTTGACTATATACCGTTATTAACTAATCAACGCACCTATTATTTTAAAGCAGTTACTCGTTTAGATGTTTTGAAAACTATTGACCAACTAGCAAATAAATCTAGTCACGGCTTTGATGAAATATCAAATATTGTTTTAAAGAGTGTAAAATATGAAATTGCCGAACCCTTAACACGCTTAATAAATTTGTCTTTAGTATCAGGCTTTATACCATCGTCTTGGAAAACTGCCAAAGTATTGCCTCTATTCAAGGGTGGAAATAAGGAAGAAATGTCTAACTACCGTCCAATAAGCATTTTACCATCCTTGTCCAAAGTTCTGGAAAAGTTAGTATACCAGCAACTCTTTGATCCTTTTTCTCAAGACCACTTAAGTAGCAGACAATTCGGCTTTCGACCCGGTCATTCAGCCACGCACGCAGTACATAGTTTCCTTCAAAACATATCACTTCATAGTAAACAGAAATATTCAATTGGAATATTTTTAGACTTGAAAAAAGCCTTTGACACTGTAAACCATGACATTCTATTGAAAAAACTTGCAAGGTATGGCTTTAGTTGTAACATTGTACACTGGGTCCAAAACTATTTGTCTGAAAGACGGCAAAGTGTTGTAATCGGTGGATGCACTTCGAAACTTACGACTATCACATGTGGTTTGCCTCAAGGGAGCATTCTGGGTCCCTTGTTTTTTCTAATATACATATTAATGATCTCCCTCAAGTCAGTCAATTCAAAACCACTATGTTTGCAGATGACACAACATTACAACATTTTGGAAGCGATCTAGTCAAAATGGAAAGCGAAACTAGTCAAATGTTGGAAAATTTGTCGATGTATTTTAAAATCAATAAGCTCTTTTTAAATTTAAAAAAATCGAAGCTAATCTTGTTTAGTCCCCGAAAAACGGTGAAGGATTTTTCCGTTTTTATAAACGGAGAACCCATTCAGCAAGTTGGAAATTCTAGACAGGAGAAGGTAGTAAAATTTCTTGGATTAACTATTGATGAACATTTGAACTTTAAAGAGCATGTGCGTCTGTTAAGCAACACGATTAGGAAGGTGTTATCCACCTTCTTTCTGACAAAAAAAGTCATACCGAGGCAATTAAGACTAATACTGTATAATTCTCTAATAAAGAGCAGATTAGAATATGGCTTGGGTTTGTTCGGTGACGTACCTGCCATTCAAAACCTAGTCGTTTTGCAAAAAAAGGCTGTTAGATGGATACAGGGCGCCAAGGCACGGTCACATTCTAGTCCCATATTTAAAAGCCTCCAATTGCTAAAACTTCCTGACCTAGTCAAAATCTTTCGCCTAAAATTTATGAACGCATCAATGCAAAAGGAAATACCCACGGACATTAACCAATATTCGTATAAGGAAACAAGAGGAGGCACAATTAACTTCAACTTGCCACTAGTTCGATTTAATTGTTATCAACAACTCCCGAGTTTTTCTTTCCCGAAAACTTGGAACGATTTCTTTTCTGGAACTTACCCGAGACCCGACTTCAACACTAAAGGAAAGCAATGGACCTTACAAATCACAGATCTAATCATTAGCTCATACTCGACTGATTGTAATGTAAACAATTGCCGCGTTTGTAAAAATCAGGGCAGCCAGTCAAATTGAAGCAGGAGGAAACGTGCTCCTTAAATCGAGTGAGGGGCTTCCAAATCTGGAAGCTCTACGCGGGTCGAAGCTGATGGTTGCGTGGACGCCCAAATAGCTAGGCACAACCAAAGGGTTCTCCTTGAAAAAAAGCCAAATGGCTTAAGGACGAGACCCGGGAACTACCTCTTAACAAATAACCTTTTATTTATTGTCGGCTTTTTTTCTTTTCTTTTATTATTATTATTATTATGAGGACCCCCAAATAAAAAACAACAACAACAACAAAAGATGGACAATCACTATCACAAAGCAAATCAGTAGATCAGGAGTTTGAAGATATCTGACTTAACACAATGAAACAACACAGTTTGAGTTCTTTGAGAGACATCAACGGGGCATCAAATGATTGCTCATTGAATCGGTGTGGACTTTTGTTTTATGACTTATGTCAATAAAACAACACTAATCCGAATTATATTGCATTTCTTCATTAACTCCAGGCTATCATGTAGGAAAATTCACACCAACGCAGTAACGCGCCCTCACTCGTTCCCTCTCCACGTAATACCGTCCTCCTTGGATATACCAATGGGTATCTGAAAATAACATGGAGCATAATGGAGAGAAATTTAGGACAATGACTTTTAATCCTTCAGGATTAAACCGTCCTACGTACATGGATAATCGTCAATGCCCAATAACACTTGCACACTCCATTAAAGACCTGGGCGTAATAATAGAAGATAATGGAAAGTTTGAAGACCATGTTCAGGTCAAAGTGACCAAAGCATTTCAGACGTGCGGATGGATGTATCGAACATTTCATTCTAGGGATCCTATTACTATGAAGAATCTGTATAAATCTATTGTCCAGCCACATCTTGAATATGCTTCCCCCATTTGGGGTCCAACAACTACGGCTGGACTTAATAAGATAGAGAGGGTGCAGCGTTGTTTTACGCGTCGCATTGCCAGTATGATACACCTAAATTATTGGTCAAGGCTCCAAATTCTCGAAATGTATAGTGTACAACGTAGGTACGAGCGATACCTCATCTTAAGCGTGTTACGTGCAACCCAAACCCAGGAATTGTATACCCACTTAGTGATAGGAGAGGCATTACTTGCATCCCGCGACATAAGCATGCTTTGTCAGACAAGAAGCTCCTAAAGAGTCTGAAAACGTCTTCCGTTCTAAACAGAGCCCCAAATCTGTATAATATTTTGCCAGAGCATCTCCGACGATTCTACTTATTAGATGAAACCTTGTTAACTTTTAAACGAGAATTGGATCAGTTTCTACAATCCATCCCCGATCTGTCCCGATATGTCCAAGGTTGCCCAAGGGCGGCAAACTCAAATACTGTACATTAGTTGACCAAATATTTTATAAGAAATGACATTTTGTAAATTTACCCATGACTTACGGGGAAACCATTCCCTTGTATCGGTTAAAAATCCTAGGATTGTTAAAAAAAAACTATAATAAGGAATAACTGCAGATGTGGAAAGTACTTAATACTGGTATGTCTAGTTTAGGTGCGGATATCCCAGCTCTAGTGCTTGACTCATGTTTAATGCTCGAAAGAAAAAAATGGAAATGTAACAAAGGAAAGTTAAAAAAATGTTCTCGATAACAAATGACCCCCCGGGGGGTTAGTAAGTTGATGTACCAAAGGGCGAGGAGAAATATTAGTCAGCGAAAAGTGATCGAAGGCTAGAGTGGGGAAATTCTAAAAGTTTGTGTACCATGCCCGATTTTTGGGGCAAGCGTGGTTATAAAAATTACGGACTTTATCGGATCTGGTTCTTTTTAGTTTGGATTGTTGGGTGCTAGGATGGGAGGGTTGAGCCTCGCCCGGCCATCACATCATCTGTTTTTCTGATAGGCAATCCCTCACGGTGTTCCGAATGGCTTTTTAGGTTTGAATCAAAATACCCAAAGACACCATGGCAATTTTTGGACCCACAATTCAATGGGGAACAACTTTACTTTTATTGTATTATACAAGATTAGGTCCAGGGAAAAAGTTATATACCTAAAAACCTATTAAATATAAAAAAAATAACAAACTATTTAATCCATATTTAGAGACCATTTAGTTACCTTATGAATTCAAATTGAATAAAAATTCATTCAGCAACAGCTGAGTTATTTGACTTTGAATGGTCCATTTTTGACCCCAAAATGCCGAAAAACGCTACAGTTATATGAAAAAACAAATTCCCAAAGATTTCACATAGCTTTTCCATATTGCAAAAATAAATGATTTTTTTCAGTTTTGAAACTTATGTGAAAATAGCTCAAAATATGAAAAAATATCACTTAAAATGCACTTAAACAGGATTTTTGGAAAGTTATTTTCATAACTATTTAGAGTACGCTTTGATGTGTGTTGTGCCAAAATTTCAAATAAAAATGTCTAACAGAGTCATATCCAAAATTACGAGTTCTAGAAGGACCATGTTCAAAATGGACTAAAATCGAGACTTGAAACAGTAACCGATTTTTGCAAAACTTAAAATTATTTCCCAACTTTGAGTGTCTTTGATACTGCAAAAGTTTTTTATTGGAAAATGTATTTTAAATGCCTTTTATGTGCTATTTTTTCTTATTTTGAGCTATTTTGACATAAGTTCCAAAACTCAAAAAATCATTTATGTTTGCAATATTGAAAAGCTATGTGAAATCTTTGGGAATTTGTTTTTTCATATAACTGTAGCGTTTTTCGGCTATTTGGGGTCAAAAATGGACCATTCAAAGTCAAATAACTCAGCTGTTGCTGAATGAATTTTTATTCAATTTGAATTCATATGGTAACTAAATGATCTCTAAATATGGATTAAATAGTTTAAAGAGGTTCTGAATATTTATTTCTTTCTCCAGCGTGACCACTACAGAATCCCCCCCCCAGTGAGGATTTCGGACGGTTAGAGGCTGGAACGAATCTGAACGATAAAAATATAAATACATTAAAAAAAAAAAAAAACGTCAAAGAAAATTGTGTTTGAAATCAAGAGGCCGAACTTGGCGATGAGGATTTCTTCGAGAAATTGGTAGTGGACAATCCGACGTTGAAGATGGTAGAGGAGGTGAAGGTCCTCGAGGACGTCCACGTTGTGGAGGAATGTAAACTGGAACGGAATCAGATACATCAACATAAGCAGGTTTTAAGCGGTCTACTGAAACGATTTCAGTGCGTCCTCCATAATCCAGTTTAAAGGTTTTTTGGCCTGTTGATAGTACTTTAAAGGGTCCAAGGTAGGGAGATTGAAGAGGTCCTGAAGTTGGACCACGGCGAACAAAAACAAAACGTGATTTGTCGAGTTCTCTAGGACGGTATTCAATAACTGGAGAATGTCGCGTGGTAGGGAGAGGAGCTAAATTGCCAACTGTGGCTCGAAGACGACGTAGGTGTTCGTTAGGTGTAATTATTTGTTTTGGGTCTGGAAGAAAATCTCCTGGAACACGTGTGGGACACCCAAATACCATTTCAGCCGATGAAGTGCCCAGATCCTCTTTGGGAGCAGAGCGAATCCCCAAAAGTATCCAAGGAAGATGATCACACCATGAAGAGGCAGAGTCCGAGAGAACAGCTTTCAGACTGCTCTTTAAATGGCGATGAAATCTCTCTACTAAGCCGTTTGAGCAAGGATGATAAGCAGTGGTCTTATGAAGTGACGTCCCATACAAGTTGCCAATAGCAGCCCACAGTCGGCTTGTGAATTGGACGCCCCTATCAGAGGTAATATCAGAAGGAATTCCATATCGAGAAATCCATCCTTCGACGAGGGCACGAGCAACTGACAGAGTATCAATCGAGGTCAAAGGGATCGCTTCAGGCCAACGAGTGAACCTATCAACAATCGTTAATAAGTGGTTATAACCACGGCTGCTAGGAAGTGGGCCAACGAGGTCTACATGGATATGAGAAAATCTTTCTGACGGAACTGGGAAAGTTTTCGGAGGTGTTTTTGTATGGCGATGTATTTTGGACCGCTGACAGTCCAAGCAGTTTCTTGCCCAAGTCCTGCATTGAGCCTTCATGCCTCGCCATACAAAACGTTCGGAAACCATCCTGACAGTTAAACGTATGGACGGATGGCTTAATCCATGTATAGTGTCAAAAATTTGGCGACGGAATTTGGTAGGAATCCACGGGCGAGGACGATTAGTGGAAACATCACACCAGAGGGAAAGGCTTGGACCCATGTCCATTTTTTGTAATTTTAACGACGAAGCCGGATCAACGACAGGAGGAAATTCTTGGTCTTCGAGTTGAGCTTTGGCAATGGCATCAAAATCAATAGAATCCCGAATAGCTGACACCACAATTGATGAGGGTACAGTTTTCTTTTGATCAAATGGGACTGGAGACGGACGACTTGGAACGTTGCGCAATCCCAAGCTTGACATTTTCCGTCATTGACGATTTTGCTGCCTCAAGTCGCTTTGGATCAAGACGTCTTGGTTTGGCCCGTGGTAGGGGTCCAGATGTTTCAATGAAGTGGAAAACACCATGACTCACTTGATTCGTGTTGAAAGATGGGGTCGACAAACTAGGAAACTCACCCAACAATCTCAAGTATTTGTCTTTAGCAACAACAAAGCCTTCCAAGCCCGAAATTAAACCAAATTGACAACCGGCGGTTGTTAAGGGAACAAACGAGCTTGGACAATTAGGATCGATTAACTTTTTCCCACGAATATCTAGTAGATATCCGGATTCACGTAGAAAGTCACTGCCTAGGATGGAGTTTTTCACATCAGCAACAATGAAGCTCCATTGGTAAGATTTCGATCCAAGTTGTAGGGATATTGTACGACGTCCCCACGTAGCAATTTTCGATTGGTTGGCGGCAGTAAGTGGACGAGAACGAGGCTTACATCTCTCAGCAGTTGTGGCTGGAACCACAGAAACTTCTGCGCCAGAGTCCACAAGGTACTGTTGATTGGATCGGTGGTCTCGAACATAAAAAAGACTATGAATGCTAATGCCACGAGAGGAGACGCCAGTTGCGATGGGACTTATTGGAAACTGGCCAGATCTTCCCCCGACACATCAACGTATTCGGCCTCTTCGAGATTTGAGGAGGCACCATTGACTTGTTGATATTTAGATTTTTGTTTATTAGGACGTTTGTTCCCACTTGCACGTCCACGATTTTGTCCTCCCCGAAAAGACACCGGTTGTCCTCTTGTGTCATTAGGATGTGAATCTTGAACATGCTTCGCCAATTTGCAGGGGGAAATGCATGACCAAGCTTTAAAACCGTGTTGCTGATGATAAGGGCACACTCCGTCAATGTGGGGTTTGGAATTGAGACGAATGGCTTGAACTTGAGATGAACCAGGTTGACACGACCGCCACAGGTCATCAGCAGCAGAAATGACTGGTCCAATGGACTTATGGCCTTTGATCGAGGCCAGCTCGCGTACTGAAGATGGAAGTTTTCTAAGGAGAACTACAAATGGCCAGGGGCCATCCAAACTCACTCCAGCTCCAGCTAAAGATTTAATTCTCGCAAGCCACAACGATGGACGTTCGCTGGGATCCAATGGAGGAAGATCTAGAATTTTTTGTATCCTTTGCTCGACTGATGAACCAAAAGCTTCAATTAATCGTTCTTTGAGTAATTCATATTTGTCCACCGAGGGTGAAGCCGGCATTAACATGATGTCTCCGATCAGACGACGTGAAGTGGCATCAATAGCTGCAATCGTATGAGAGTACTTGGTGGAATTTGCCGTAACACCTTTAATTTTGAATTCCTCTTCAATTGCGGCAAACCATAATTCAGCATCTTCTGGATCGAAATTGGGAAATTTGGGGACACTTTATTAACCATGGGTGTGTTCGAATTTCCACTCTGATTTTCCAATGCTGTACGAACAGCCAAGGCGATGCTATCCTGCAATTGGTCCATGGAAAACCTCGGAGTTTGAGAAGGTTCGGTTGCCATCATTGAACCGTCTTTGGAATCCATTGAGTATCAAAACTCAGAGATTTTCTCAACGGAGAAAATCGTCGGGGTCACCATTAAAGAGGTTCTGAATATTTATTTCTTTCTCCAGCGTGACCACTACAAGTTTGTTAAAAAATGTTATATTTAATAGATTTTTAGGTATATGACTTTTTTCCTGGACCTAATCTTGTATAATACAATAAAAGTAAAATTGTTCTCCGTTGAATTGTGGGTCCAAAAAGTGCCATGGTGTCTTTGGGTATTTTGATTCAAACCTAAAACGCCATTCGGAACACCGTGCCCTTGTAAAGTATCAGATTAGTTCTCTGTCTTTGGGTGTGCATAAGAGTCTAAAACCACACCTAAAACCCTTCCACAAGTTGTAAGAAATAACATGATCTTGGATCAAAATTTAATCAAAGGCAAAAACGGCATTCAAATGAATGATTTCTTTCCAGAAGGACATGATATGCAGACAGAAGGACTACACATCTCGACAGATGCTAATAAAAAAAATGTTAATGGCACTGGTTCTGCAATTCATATTTCAAACAATGCGAACAATATATAATTCCTTGAATACTGCCTTGTGTTTCAAGCAGAAACATACGCACTCACCAAAGCTGCCCAAAAAGCAACCGTCTTGGTCGTTAGTGAAAAATGGAAAGAAATATTAATTTTATTGGATAGTCAATCAGTCATTAAGGAAGTCTTCAATGGCGATGACAATACCTTGACACTAAAATATTGTATTGAAGCGATGTCCAGATTAGCAGAACTGGCGAAGATTAGGGTGATTTGGGTCCCAGGACACTCTTGCTTGGAAGATAATGAAATTATCAATCGACTTGCAAAGCAAGCAATCGAAAAAGGCAAAGAAAGCTTGGTACTACCACCTATATCGACAATAAAAACATGGCTAAACAAAGAACTACACAGACTTTGGGAAAAAGAATGACAAAATTTAAAGACGAACAGACAAACAAAAAGTTTAAACCCACACCAGTAAATATGAAATTCTCTCGCAAAGTGATGTAAATGAATAGAAAAGGAGAAGGGCATATTTTCTGTCTAATAGCAGGTCATGCATTTGTCCGATATTGCCAATTCCTGATTGGTCATGGGCAGAAAAACTTTTGTTGAAAATGGGGTCTCGAGACAAAGACAACTTTTCACCTTATTTGCAGATGTCCGCCTCTCATGTAAACCAGAAATCAATACCTCGAAAGATATGAGATCGAAGTGGGGACATACCTCGCTGAAAACATCAAACCTGAGAAAATTGTCCAATTCGCAAGACGAGGAAATGTGGAAATGGACTGGCTGAATGAAGAACAAAAAGACAGCGAAATCAGGAAAACTCCAAACATATCACAAAATTAATGGAAAGAAAAAAACGATGATCACAATTTCAACAATAAAAACCCAATATTTGTCCTTGTATATGTAACACTGTCGAAAACAGGAGGGCGGAATATTGCAGGCTAGCAATACCGCCCAAGGATGAAAATCCAAATCCTGCAAATTAATAAAAAAAGAGTCTAAGAGTTTCCAATGAGAAAGATCAGGGAGGAGAATCGAACCTAGGACATCGTTCATTTTAGGAAACTGCGCTAACCACGATACCACGTCTCCTCCCTTTAATGTTGACTTGAAAATATATATTTTTTTGCTATACAAAACAACAAAAGCATTGGCACATCCACAAGGTTGCTTCAAGTGTTTTAAATCATACCGCAAGCGGCAAAACAGGGCCGTTGGCTGTGCTGAGTTGCCTAGCCCATTTTGGCGAATCCAAGTTTTTTCTCATTAAAGCGTCCATTCCATGAAAACGATCGATTTTCCCGTAAAAAATACCTTGGATGGAATTGGATCAATAATTTACATATTTCATGTTTAGGATGATCAAATCAAAAACTTGAGCAAACCTTGTGTTATTAAAAAGGTTAGGAATTAAAGTTGGTCCAAACAACAATTTACAGATGCTTATTTGTTCAGTGGATTCTAAAGAATCATATAAATTTATCAAAAGAGTCCAATACAGAGGCATAAATAGGTCTTAATGTTTCTTTCTGGTAATATCTAAATTTATATGTCTCATTTTCAAACAAATAAACTGAGCCTTTTATCAATCAGGTAAAAGCAGTAGTATCAAAACGTAAAATAAAAATCATTTCCAAGGACCTAAAATCATTGAATACTTGACAAAAAAAATCAAATGTGCAATCCTCTTTCTTCTACTTCTAAATGTAAAGAGGCCACCGTCCCACTTATTTTTTCACCACTGAACTTTTTAAGCACATGTGAATGGTCAATGCTAGGTTATAGGGACCTAAAATGTCAATCCAAAGCAATGGTTCAATTCAAATGTTTACTTTATGTACAAATTTTCAAAATAGATGGAGCAAAAAACAATTCAAATGTCTAGGTTCCATAATTTGCATACCAAAACACAGTGAAAATAATGATCAAACATGCAATCTATTCCTAAAACGAGTCATCCTCCTCGGATTCTGCTTCCTCGGATTCTTCTTCCTCCTCGGATCCTTCTTCCTCGGATTCTTCTTCCTCCTCGGATTCTTCTTCCTCCTCGGATTCTTCTTCCTCCTCGGATTCTTCTTCCTCCTCGGATTCTTCTTCCTCCTCGGATTCTTCTTCCTCCTCGGATTCTTCTTCCTCGGATTTTTCTTCCTCGGATTCTTCCTCCTCGGATTCTTCTTCCTCCTCGGATTCTTCTTCCTCCTCGGACTCTTCTTCCTCCTCGGATTTTTCTTCCTCGGATTCTTCTTCCTTGCATTTTTCCTCCTTAAATTCGTTTTTTGATTCGTCTTCTGATTTCTCATTGAAGTTACCTTCCTCCTTGGATTCATCTCCCTCATCAGTTTTTTCTTTGAAATTGTTGTTTTCCTTCACTGTTTCCTTGAATTGTGCTTCTAATAAGGACTTGACCACAACATTTTTCTGCGTTTTCTCTCTAGAAAAGGACTCGGCTTTATTTGTGGTTCCAAAATTTTCAACCATTTCGATTTTGTTCCCACATGCTTCAAGACTTGCTTCTTTTCCTGATGATCCAAAATTATGCTCTTGTGTTTTGGACTGAAACTGCTCACTGACGCTTTTACTTTTGCCATGTGTATTGGATTCAAGCTTCTGTTCCAATTCAATTTCATTTGCTTCTTTTATCTTGTTATCCAAATTTGTATGAACAATTACTTTTTTATGCTCTTCCGCAATGTTGCTCCTTGATGTCTCGGTAACATGCGGTTTTCCCTCTCTGTTGCAAGCTTTTCCTTTACTGAAATCCAGCTTTTCGTTAGCCACGCCAGAAGTAGTTTGATGAACCAAAAGGGCGGAAATAGATTTTTGACAGATGTTGGTTTGATGTCTTGTGATATTTTTCTGTGTATTCATTTGTTGAAAATTTGAAGCCAACTTTAATCCATTGCTTGAAATCTTTTTCTTGCCCAAGTTAGTATTTTGAAAGGAAGGTTCTTGGTCAACGCGGTACAGTGGCTTTTTTGGTGTTTGAAGCATTTTCTGTGGTGCTCTTTGCGCAGATATGACTGATTTGCCATCTTCCGAAAAATATTGGTTATCGGCCAATTTTTGTTTTGTATTTTTGTTCAGTGTAACTTCTTGAAGTCTTTTCGATGGTTTCTTTAACTTTGGACGCTTTTTGCGTTGGGTTTTTCGATCTCTTTTGCCTGTAAGGCCATTTTCGGCTTTGATTTTGTTCAATCCAGTGGACAAACCCTGTTCCAAACTATGTCCTGATATTTGGAGGAGAGGTGCTTCTTGAAATCGCTTATTTGAATTTGTTAACTTTTGACTCTTTTTCCTTGGGGCTTTTCGATCTCTCTTGATTATGAAGCCCTTTTCGCAATTGATTTTGTTCAATCCAGTGGCCATATTCCGTTCCAAACTTTGGCTTGGATTTTTATCACATGGAGCTTCTTCAAGTCCTTTAGGTAGTTTCTTTAACTTTTGACGCTTTTTCCTTTGGGCTCTTCGATCTCCTTTTCGATTTCCTATCGTTGTGAAGCCGGAGTCGGTTTCATTCAATCCAGTGGGCAAAGTCTGTTCCAAACTTTGGCTTGTAATTTGGAGGAGAGGTGCTTCTTTATTTGGTCTCCTTAATTTTTGACGCTTTTTCCGTCGGGCTTTTTGATCTCCTTTGCGATCTCTTATCATTGTGAAGCCCTTTTCGGAATTGATTTTGTTCAATCCAATGAGAAAGGTCGGATCCACACTATGGTCCGATATTTTGAGGACAGATGCTTCTTGATATCGTTTATTTGTTTTTATTATCTTTTGTCGGTTTTTCCTTATGGTTTTTGATGCAACTTTGTTTGCGTTGGTTCTTTCGGTATCGAGGTGGTCATGTTTGTAGAGTGAATCCTGTGCTTTGCAGGAATCTTCAAGTACCATTGCAGATCCTTTTACATCTTGTTTTACAGTCTCTAATTTTTTTTTTGTTTTGCTTTGAATCTTGACGGTTTTTTTGACGCTATTGTTTTTCGTGCTTTTCCTTTCATCAAATTTGCTGAGAGAAACTCCCTTGCTGTTTATTTCTTCCAACGTCGAGACTGATCCTTTTTGTTTAACTTTTTTTTTTGAATGTGGTTTTGTTTTTTGCGCTTTTGCCTGCTTCATCTGCATTTTGTCTTTGTCAAGGTTATTCTCGTTAATATTGTCTAGGTCAAATCCGTAAAGAGCATTCAAATCTCTGCATTGGTTTTCAAACACCAGGATGTTTTGTTGTCGTTTTAAGGAGGCCTCAATTTTCATTTCTAGCTTTGAAATGTTGGTTCCAATTTCGGTTGGTTCTTGGACCTGTTTCCCCTTGTTTGCCTTTTCTGGGTCCAGCCTTTTGGTTGTTTTATCTTCTTGTTGCTCATCATTGCTTTGCATCGTCAAATTCTGCAGTTCTGTATCTTCCGTTTTTACTACAAGATCAGCCAAGTTGCTCTTTTTGAAATCATCTTGACCAAATTTGAGTACTGCATTTTGTTTTCCATTTTTGTTTTTCAAATGGATAAAAAATTGCTCAAGCTCTTTACCGATGGAGCAGACTGCCTGGCGACGGTATTGATAGTGCTCTTGGAGGGACTCGATGATTTTTACATACGTCACCCTATTATCTATTTTAACATTTGGGTACACAACTTCAATGTCCTCAAGAGCACCCTCTCCAATATAGCGCAGCAAGTTTTCTTTTTTAATATCGGTGCATTTTTCAGGTGCGGCTGGGTCAGTTGGATTTGCTTCACTTAGAATGTTTTCACAAAATACTTCAAAATGGTTTACCCATCTCTCAAATGATTCGCCAAGGTCAATCCATGGTTTACTCGCATTGAAGGGTGGGTATTCTCGTGAGTTTGGAAGGTCCATCTTAATTCTGCACGACCATTATCTTCTCAATACAAAAGAGAAATCATGTAGGGTTCAATGTACAGGTAGACCCCACTTTTTAACATGAAATAACCAAGAAGAGGAAAAAACTCAGCCTTATTCAAGGCTTTCTGGGCACTAACTGATTTGACTAAGCGTACACACAAGTTTGCTTATCCTATTGCCTTATGGGTACTAAACAATAGAACTTCAGATAACAATGCCTGCCAGGTATCTGCTGACCGGTGTGTACATAATTAATATGCATTGTAACTTGAACTGAATTAATTTATCAATGTATTAATCCTGAACGAATTTTAGTCATCTCTAGGGGTTCGTAATCATCATTTATCAGTTAAATATGACGGAATGGTGTGTTTTTAAATCTCAAGTTTTCGCAACTTGATAACTTTCGGTGCCCAACCAAATCTAATTACTGATCTTGATTGATAATAGTGATGGACCGAAAGTGCTCTTAACCGAAACCGAAAGTTTTGGTCGAAGGAGGGCTTAACCAAAACCGAAAGCAACTAACTGACTACAAAATTGTAAAATCTAGTTCCAGATTTATATTGATCATGTGATCGATGTAGGGTAATTGTGAATTTAAAAAAAATGACTAAAATGAGTTTTTGATTCCAAAGTTCATATCTTAATAGTACATGTTCGCTTTCGGTTTTGTTAAGCATAAACAAAACCGAAACCGAAACCAAAACCGACATTTCGACCAAAAGCTTTTTGGTCCAATCACAATTAACAACATAAATATATAAAATGTTAATCGTAAAGATGCCAGAGTTTTTTGTTCAAAAGCTCTTGTATACATTATACTGCGGTAGTCGTAACCAAAACCCTAACTTTGACTAAAGTTTCTGTCAAATGTGTTTCTTGTCAGTGCCAATCTTAGGATTTTTGATCCCTGCTCTTAATCAAAATTTTGATTTGGCGCTGCTTTGGTGCAGAAAGCGCAGTAATTTTGACCAAACAGTGCAAAATCAAAATTTTGAGCTCGAGCATAGGTCAAAAGTCGTAAGATTGGGGCTGAAGAGCAAGATATGGACACTCCGACACACCACCGACTAACAGCTGATAATTGGGACAAGGTTGCGTGCCGATTAATTGTTTGGCCCGCAAATCGCCAATATAACTTGAGTTTGACAAGTCAATTTGACCTGCATCTACACTATTAGTTTTTAAAACATGATAAAGCTATACGCAAGAAATGCAGAGAATTCTGGTCATGATTTTCAAACTTAGGTTACACCTACTTTTGCAAATATCTAGCCACCTTGAAAACTGGAAGCACTAAAACCACAGAGGCTAGTTTTTTAAGACGCAAAGATCGATCTTAAGATCGTACTTTAGTACTGTAAGTTCGATCTTGAGATCGATCTTTGCGCTTAAAAACTAGCCTCAGGTGGTGTCCTGAAGAAAAAATTGAGAGGTTAGAGTCTTAATGATTGTCCACAAATAGGACGGTCTTCTGGCCTTACCCCTGTGGCCAAGATCGTCATTTCAAAGTCATTGAGTAGAAGATACCGCTCCACAGGAATTTAGCAACAAAACTTACTGCAAATGGTCACAAAACTTCCAAATCCTCCATGCACCGTTACATGAAGAATAAGCTTGACCCTAAATCTTACAGCAGACCAAAAAGGCTCAAAATCACCTATGGCTGACAAGGCTAAAATTCTGCAAGGAGTGGAAGGAAAGGACTATTGGTGATGGATGCTTTTCACTATTCAGATGGATGTGCTTTCCAGATGAGTGCCCCATTCATTTGTGTCAGTCAAAAAATGCCCAATTGATCAATTGTTCTAGCGCCAAAGTTCCACTCCAACAAATTGTGAATCATCCACAATCCGTCATGGTTTGGGAAATGATGTCGGCTAAAGATCTATCTGTGCTTTACTTCATAGAAAAAAATGAGGGTGTTACAAGGGTAAAATTGCTCTTTCAGGGAAAAAAATAAAATAAAAAGCATTGTTTCTCTATAATGCAAAGAAACCTAATTTCAGATTAGGTTTTGTCTGATCATTGGACAAAAATTGCTTGGCAATCATGTCCCGGATGGATTGAATATTCAATGGGATAATGTCTTCTAAATGTTCATGCATTAACTTCTATTTTTAATGAAATATTGTGCTCATTTTACGAATTTCGAGGCCAGTTTTGTCAAATCATTGGCAATTTGTCCTGTCTATTTGCCATTTCGGAAGAGTTTTTGCCATTTTTTGGGCCTAAAAGGCATGCTTTATTTGCCAGAAATCTGCACTGGCCAATAAATTATCTGCGTTTCAAAAGAGCCCTTTTAAAATGGTCGTTCATACGGCAAGCTTCAATCATTTATGTGTGAAGCGTATTATCGGTCAGTATTCCTCACAATGGTAGCTTTCCCCCTATGATCTGCTCCTCTTGTCTCGTTTTTTCTCTCATTACTACCATGTCAATGCTTTTGTATCATCATTTCTGATGTTTAGTGGTTTATACAATTTAAAATATGCAGAAATTTGGAACACAACCAGACCTCCAGAAAAGAACAATATACAGTATAGTATACACTGTAGTATGACATAAACCGGCGTCACTTTCAATTAAGTCGCATCACTAATTGGGTGTAAAACGGGCCAATTGAGCCAAAACAGTATCTGGAAGTTCTTCTTTTATTGAACTTTTCACCAACTTTGGTTAGTGTTCATACTGTACAATTGTGCAATTAATATGTTATTGGAAAAAATACAGTTTACCAAGTGACGATTGTACATATAAAATGTGTGATGAGCACTTTGACAATGAACAAACATATTTATTTTCTCGTGACCCATCCAATGATTCAATCGTGTCAAAATACACTTGAGAAATTAATGAGTTAATTAAGTTAGCTGTGGTATTACATTCCAAAGCCATACCATTATATGCAGAAAGAGAGGAAAATTATTTGAGTAAGGAAAGAAGACACCAAGTTTGAAACGAATGAGTGATCAAAATATCAGAAAAATATCGTATTCCCTGTTTTTTTCATCTTGTCTGGGCTGAATGAGATATTTTGAAGGTGATCATCGCGACATGAAGAGCCATGATTTTATAAGTAATGTTTGTTAATTCCTGACGGGCTCAATTCCACGTTTGTGCATCCAGTCGACTACCTGGTTAGGAACTTCTGCCAGAACTTCTTGAGCCAAAGCAGCCTTATTCCAGGATCCATTTTCCTTCGCAAACTTTCTGAGCTCAACGAATTGAACGATATCTCGCTTCGCTTTTCGACCTTGAGCTTGAAGTAGACTATCATCAGAATCAAGGGCTACCATTTTTGAAAAGTTGGCCTTTCCAACACCAATTATAATGATGCTCAAGGGCAAATTGGAAGCGGCAACTATGGCTGACTTGGTCTCTTCGAAATCTGTGATGACACCATCCGTAATGATAAGAAGAATGTAATACCGCCGTCCATCTTGGTGCCTTTTTGCAATCTCTGCTGCATGGTTAATCACGGGGGAAAAATTGGTAGGGCCCCACAAGGTCACACTTTTTAGTGCATTGGTATAAGCCTTGATGATTCCCTCCACACCTTCGCAATCAGGGTTTGTAGGATGTTGGTTGAGAAAAAAGTCATGAGAAAGTTGTTTGTTGGGTGGAACTAATGCTCCGAATCCAAAGGCCGGAAATTGGTTGTCATCGTCGTATTCCGTTAAGATGGGCCCAATGGCTCGAATTGCTTGGGTATATGCGTTTTGCCCTTTAGGATTGCCTGTATAATGGAGTGATCCAGGTTCGGAAGGGTCACCATTAGATTTGGTAAAATCAATGGCCACCGAAAAGTTAAGGGCGGTTCCATTTTGAATGTAGTCCACGAAGGAACTTTGCTTTCCAACTTTTTTTGTCGAGCACTCTTTGGTAGTAAATATGAAACGTCCTTCTTGGCTAGGTCCGTCAGTCATCGCCGCTTCAAAAACTTGCCCAGGTGCGGTTACCAAAGTGGCCAAAGTGACTTCTACCCCGCCTAAATAAACGTTGTCCTTGGTGTAAACTGCAAATTTGAGGAGCTCGCGCCTCTCAAAGTGATAATTAATATCAAACTTTTTTTTCCAGTTGGGATGAAAAGTACTGCGACTTAATTCAGTGCGGCCCCTCTCCTGCCACTGATTTCCAGACTTTTCGGAGAGCACACAAACTGCTTCCGATTTTGAAGCCAGATTTTCGCATTC
The DNA here is from genome assembly GCA_010645155.1 of Tigriopus japonicus. Lineage (NCBI taxonomy): Eukaryota > Metazoa > Arthropoda > Copepoda > Harpacticoida > Harpacticidae > Tigriopus > Tigriopus japonicus. The sequence goes on along the minus strand of CM021317.1, from coordinate 1,379,943 downwards.
CACATTAATTTTTACCTTTGTGGTGGGCATGGCTTGTTTGTTTTTTTTCCGCTACCAGGACACTCAAAAGAAAAAAGACGTGTTGTCCGTACTTACGATACGATTCGAGTGCAATTGAGATGTTTTTGTAAGTTACTTATATATCATAATTTATGTACTCGTACTAACTGTTATCTTGACTTTTCAATAGTCAAAGCGGAACCCATATTTTCATTGTGACAAAAGTACAAAAACTAGTTCTGACTCCGAATTGTCGGGTAATATGTAGGAGATGATCCTCCAGCAACGTTTAAGGCAGGATTGGGCAGATTTTCAAATACGATACCTGATCAACCCCGTATTCAATGGTTGCACAGATCTGCCTACATATTTACAGATACTCTTGCAAGTGCAAACATGGCTTGGGTGACTCGCGAGCCAAGAGTCGTTGTAACTGCCAATTTTGACCTTTTTCTTAATTGGCAGTTTTCGTCCGACTGAACTTGTGCGTTAGTCCAAATTGGTCAACGATTGCATATTTTTGCATTGTCCGGTTTAGTTCTCTTGTGAGCGTGAACCGCAATTATATTTGTAAATATGTATTGTGAATAATTTGCCTTTTTATGTCTAAATTGTATGTTATTTAAATAGAAACCGTGTTGACTGAAGCATTTGTTTATTGGGCAAAGGTCATGCTCGTTTGAACGACGAGGTTCGAGATCTATAACAGGGTCAATCTTCCAGTCGTTTTACTCATCAACCAATGACGTGGAGGTAAGTCCTACGAGTCTTTTGGTACAAAAACCAGTCTCAAAATCTTGGAACAGCTGATCTGAGAGGAGGTGAAACATTTTCTCTCGTCATTAGTGCTCATTTTGTAGTAATATTAACCATTGTGGGCGAGGTATAGTGGAATTTTATTGCCCTATAAGATCTTGGTGAAGGGGAGAGTGTCTTCTTCGGGCATACCTCCCACGCGGAGGGTTGTGCAGAATGATGACTTGCGATGGTTGGAGGTGAGCACTGATTAGTTTCCGTTAATGTTCGGTCCATCCTTGCAAATGGATCCAGAGTCGAAGAGTTAGTTTCAAATCAAACACCTAATTGTGGCACTTCAAGAGGTTTGGCAAGCCAATAACGTTGCTTTTGTCTTTTGAGAATTATGACTTGGAATGTAATACTCGAACGAGTCGTCGAGGAGGGGGGTTGGTATTCTGATTCATAATTCTCTTTCATATAAAGAAAGAAAAGACCTTTCACTCTTATCAGATGATTGCGAATTAATCTCCAATGATACTCCCAAATATATGATTATGTCTGTTTATATTCCATCAAATGCAACTTTTACAAATTCAATTGCGGAACTTGAAGGGCTTATTAAATTATGCAAGTCTAAATCCATTTATCTTTGCGGGGATTTTAACATAGACTATTCAAAAGATACTATGAAGACTTCACGATTCCAAGACTTGATGATGAATTTGGAACTCTTTCCAAAAATCAAAAATCCCACGAGGATAACTAAATCGTTCAAAACTACCATCGAAAACATTTTCACAAATCGGAAAATCGGTATTACATGTGGGATTCTAGTATGCGACATAAGTGATCACTTAGCACCGTTTGTCTCGTTGAAAAAGGATAAGTATGTCGAGACTTCTAATACTCCAAAGTTCAAACGACTTACGAGTCACAAAAACATTGAAAATTTGAAGAAAGTCCTGACGTATACTCAATGGTACATATGTGTTAATGGCAAAAACTATGCAATAACTTTTATAAAAACCCTACAGACGAAAATCACAAAATATTTACAACTTACTCTAAAATGTACTATAAATTAATTAAAACAGCTAAAACTAAACATTGGCAAAATTATTTCAAATCAAACGCTGGAAATTCTAACAAAGCCTGGAAAGGAGCAAAATATTTTCTAGGATATGGAAATAAGTTCAATGAGGACCCATAAAGGTTAAATATAAATAATATTTCAGTCATCGATAAACAAAAAATTTGCTCCTCTTTAAATGAATATTTTACCGCTATTGGAAAAAACCTAAGTGACGAAATATCTTGTGATAACGAAGTTTTTAGATTTTTGGACTACATTCTTGAAAATTCTATTCAACGTAAGTATTATATTAAGGTAGTTAATCGTCTAGAGGTTTTAAATATAATTGATAAGTTGCCCAATAAACCAAATCATGGAACACATGAAATGTCTAATGTTGTACTCAAGCAGATTCAAAACGAAATTGCCAATCCACTTTGCCGTTTGATTAATATTTCCTTGATCACGGGGTTCGTCCCCAAAAAGTGGAAAACTGCAAAAGTAGTGCCCCTGCATAAAGGAGGAGACAAGACAGAATTAAGTAACTACAGGCCCATAAGTATCCTTCCGTCTTTATCTAAAATTTTAAAACCGTCAAATCTATGGCCATTTTGCTGAGGACCATTTAAGTGAAATACAATTCGGTTTAAGACCTAAACATTCGACGATGCATGCAATTCTAAATTTCTTTCAAAACATCTCTAAAAATAGAGAGTCCAAATTTTCAGCAGGGATATTTATTGACTTAAAAAAGGCTCTTGATACTGTAAATCACGAAATTCTTTTGGCAAAATTGTCAAAATACGGGTTCAATGAAAATGTTTTAAGATGGGTACTTTACTATTAAAGAGAAAGACGTCAAAGAGTACAAATAGACAATGTTGCATCTACTTTCTAGAATTAACTTGTGGTGTGCCACAGGGTAGCATTCTAGGGCCTCTACTTTTTTTCATTTATGTTAACGACTTCCCTAGATCGAGGAGGACGGTATTATGTGGAGTGGGATCGAGCGAGGGCGCGTTACTGCGTTAGTGTGAATTTCCCTGCGTGATAGCCTGGAATTAATGAAGAAATCCAATATAATTCGGATTAATGTCGTTTTATTGACATAAGTCTTAAAACAAAACTGCACAAGGATTCAAGGAGCAATCATTTGATGCCCAATTGATGTCTCTTAAAGAATTTAAATTGTGCTGTTTCATTGGTTTAGTCAAATATCTTCCAACTTCTGATCTACTGACTTGCTTTGTGATAGTGATTGTCCATCTTTTGTTGAAAGAAACATTGTTTTTATCATTGGGGTTGTTTAAGGGGATTTTTCTCTTCGTAGAATGCTAAAAAAAAATCTTCTTTGTATCTTTTTTCAACATTTTACAGTCTTCTTTTGGCTTTAGAACCCCAATTATGTGCTAAAAACAAAGACAGAAGAACATTCATATCATTGTGCAATAGGAAGAACGTCCTCATCAAATACGTTTGCATCAAATTCAACAAAAGTAAATTTCGAAAATTGGTGCACACAGACAAACATACCAAGTAATGGCGTTGTCAAAAAATATTGCTCAAATATCCGGCTTTTTTCAAATATTTAGGGCTTTTGAATAAAATATATATTGAATATTTTGACCTTTTTCCAAATATTTTTCCCGCCTTAATCATCAGTGTATTTTTTACTTTTAAGCAAGAACGTTGAATAATGGATGATTGCAGTCGAACAAATCCAGGTGGGGATTCTGGGGCCAAAATGGCTAGGGATGCGCAGAGTCAAGGATAACCCTCCAAAAGAATTAATTATTTTCCCTCAAACAAAGTTCCTAAAATATGAAATGCCCGAACCTAGTTCTGACCCATCCCTGGCCAGTTTGGCCCCGAAATCTCCAGTTAAATTCGTCTAACTACACTTATCCATTAAAGTCAATCTTCAAATAGCAAAACTGGACCTGCAGGAAGAATACCTTTTGATTGAATAAGACTTTGCAATAGTTCAAAACAAAGATTTAGAACATTAATTCTCTCGATTTTAAGAAAAAATGCTACTGACAGATTGTACTCCTATACGAAACATTGACCAAGCAAAAAATGGTTCTTTCCTTTCTTTTGGTCCTCAATCAAGGCACGCGCTCCTAGAAAATTGGCAAATTTTAAAAACAGAATTAACACAGATGGTAAAACAACTAGTGACATATGTTTTAAACATTAAGAGATTTGTCAGTGATGTATTCTCGTATTTCCCTCTCTTCTATGTGTTTTGCTCACTCTATTCATGTCAATCTTATGTATATTTGGTTGTGGTTCTCTACAGAATAGAATTAGTAATTTATCAACATCTCTGCTGATGCTATTCTTATAATGCCTGTCGCAGTTTTCTTCTTTCCCATATGGTTAGATTAGCTTTATTACTTTTAAAGTACCTTGTAACCCTTTCTTTCCTTCTCTATCAGTATTTTTGATTGTGTATTCCCTAAAAGGTATCTTCTTAGCTCTTAAGTTCATTTTCAGTTGTACAGGGTCCGAGAGCAAAAATGTCCCGTCAGTAGCACGAATTACATAAACAGCCATAACTTTTTTTAATACATAACATTTTGGAATACAATTTTGACAGAGGTTTCAAGGAACCAAAGGCAAGATTTCTTATTCTATGTGTCCCCCTCCAACTTTGATCACAGCTTCAATGCTTTGGCGAAAGCTGAGACAAACCTTGGCCACGACGTCCTCCAGATAGGACTCCCCACACCTCCGAGATGGCAGACTTGACAGAGTTCACATTTGGGTGAGAGGTCTTGTTGGTCTCTTCCTTATAAATCTACCACTTCGTGTACGAGGTTGCTTGAGTGAAAAGGACAACATTGCGCACAAAATTCTTGCTTTCCATTAATTCCAAGTTTCCTTAAGTTTTAAAACTTAACTTCTTGAATGATTTTGCATGTTGAAGTGAGATGAACAATGTCAAGAGGGTTAACAGCATTAGCGAGTGAATCGAGAATTTAAGAAAAAATACTCATACTACAATTGTCATTACATAAATGGTCACCAAATTAAAATGACTTGAATCAAAGGATTTTTGTTTGAATATTTATGGTAACACTAAATGTTTTCATGAGGATAAACCTGATGAGAGTGAGCAGGAGATGAACCAAGAGATCAAGATTACCAACAAGGAGGCCGTGGCAAAGGTTTGGAAGCAATGACATATTGCATGGTGGTGGCGAAGGGCTGGGCACGGAAACGTGGGTGGCGGCGAAGGTCTGGCCACGGAAACTTGGGTGCAGGTTTCCAACCTGCCACCATGTCCACGGTGATTAACGGTCACAGAATTGATAGGACAGAGGGCAGCAGATTGGACAAATCGACTGCGCCATGTCAAGTCATGATGGAAGATCGAAGTTGACTCTTTGTTTATGTAAGAAAGGAAGGTTTATAAAGGACTGAATGAATTATTGCGAGTAGGGAATGAGGGAGAAGGAGAGTACGAGCATAGGACTATACAAGTTCAGTTTTCCTTCCTTTTTCAAAGTGTAATCTTGGATGATTTAATTTACGTTGACAGTAGTTTATTCATATACCTGCTTCAGCATGTTACAATGCACGCGTGTGTTTGATTTTCAATACTTTAATATTGAGACAAATCCTTCTTTGTAATTTTGGATGACATATTCATGAAATAACTTGATTGGTGTTATTTGAGACACAGTAAAGTTAGGAAAGGAAATCTCTTTTTTCGTGTGCTTACAAAGAAAATTTCCTATTGTCCTCAAAAAAATGAAAACAACTTAAATCTCCAAATTTGCTCGTTTTTCTTTTTGTTCTGTTCATTTGTTTACAAGTCGGTGCATTACAATGCATCCATCATGCTTTACCTTAACACTCAGCTAACAATAGTAACCCTCTTGGTATTGTGTTTCTCATTTCCACATGCAAAATCATTCAAGAAGTTAAGTTTTAATACTCAAGAAAACTTGGAATTAATGGAAAGCAAGAATTTTGTGCGCAATGTTGTCCTTTTCACTCAAGCAACCTCGTACACGAAGTGGTAGTTTTATAAGTAAGACTTGTTGGTCTCCCTCTCGATGCCGCCCCACCAAAAGTATTCCAAAGGATTGAGGTACAGACTGGAGGGGGGCCAGAAGTCCTTGGCCCAGAACGAGGACATGGTCGTCTCGCAGAACCCCTGCACCTTGGTGGCGTTGGGGGACGGGACTCCGTCTTGCGTTCAATCGTAGTTGACTTCGGGGTATTGGGCTTTCAACCAGGGCAGAACTGTGTACCTCAGGACCTTGAAGTACACGTTGGCCCCGATTTTCTCCCCGATCTTGAAGAAGTAGGGTGGCATCTTCTTGCCGTCGTTGGACAGGACGCCCAAGACTATGACCTGAGCAGAATGCTTCGACCTGTACACCCCCTTGACCTCATCCGGTGCTTTAGCGATAAATCGGTCATTTCACGTGTTGTACACTTGGTGCACGGTGAAAATCTTCTTGTTGGAGTAAATCTTGACAACGAACGCATGGCGTTTCAGGATGCGAGGAGTGTCGAGGGGTCCTGACATAGGGACGGAGCCCCAAATCCTCCTTCATGGCTGGGATAATATCGTGTTCTTTTTTCGTGTTGCTACGATGAATTTACTTGAGCAAGATCAGCTGGATGTCAAATGTCATTTTATTTTTCACTTGCTTTTCCACCTTCTTCAAATACACATCTCGTTTCCAATTACTTCATTCGCAATATTACTTCCACTTATCTGCGATCATGCGAATGGCCTTTCTCCCGGTCCAATCTGACACCTGAAGGGCGTTGGCATGTCGGGCAATGCTGGTAGTGGGGTCGGCTTTGATCCGGTTGGTGATGTCAATCAAAAAGCCTCGATTTCTCTTTTTGTTGTGTCCACCACTCCAATGAGCTCTGTCCGTTGATTTTCCATCCTCTTTGGAACGTTTGTGACGTTTTACGGTCCTCGGATCAACCCCAACGGTCTCGGCAATGTTCTTCTGGGCCACGTGAGCGTCAAGCAAGTCAAACACCCTTTGACGTTTTGCTTGTTGGGCAGCCATTTCTTGTTGGATTGAAATTTCACAAAAACGTTTTTGTTAGTTAGGACCAGGCAGAATCTTGCTTACTTTCAGAAATTTTGGCAAGGCGTCCAAAAACCTGGCGAAAATTTAAAAATATACGACAGGACATTTTTGCCCTTGGACCCTGTAGATGTTTGTTGGTAGATGCATTAGTCAAGTTATTTTGTATTAGAACCCAAAAATTGGGTTTTAGCTTCCTTTTTTAGCTTCCTTTCTGGAAATTTCCTTGTGTATTAGGTGCCCCAACGTTGAGGAAGGACGCCATATTCTGCAGATCCAAATTTTGAGTTGCCGGTGTCAGCTGTTCGTTTGTTTATGTAAACAACAAAAAAAACAAGAAAAACACAAACAAACGAACAGCTGACACCTGCAACTCAAAATTTGGATCTGCAGAATACGGCGTCCTTGCTAAATACGATTATACGATGTTTACGAATTGTTACAGATAAGTATAATACATTACATTACCGTAATTGTAATCCAGGGGTGAATACTTGGAAAACTCTTTCAATTTTATTCAAATAGGATGATTTTGCTTTTAAGACTTTTTTGTAACTTTTCAATGCTTTTTTACTACAAAACCTTTCTTTGATTCTCTTAATATAGAAATATTTGATCTACAAATGCTGTTATTTATTTGGTAAAACCTGAAACATTTAAATACCTTGTGGAGTCATTAAAAAATTCAAAGTTGAAGGCAGGATATTGCATTTCAATTATCAAACAAAAAAGGGCTCATAATGAGAAAATTGTGAATTGAAATAAAAAAGTAAAATACAAAATTCGGATTGGTTTCAGATTTTGTCGGATCCGAAAAATATTTCGCAAATCCGAATCCAACCCCGAATCCGACAGACTTTGGCGATAATTCGCGCTAAAATCCGAACGAATCCGAACCGAAAATTCTTGTGTCAATCCGAACGAATCCGAATCCGATCGGATCCGATGCACAGCTCTACTCCTAGGCTAACACACAGTGCCAATGATTCAGGTTGGTGATTAGTAGAGCCCGGGAAAAAATGTTGGAAAAACCTCCAAAAAATGTCATTAAAATTTCAGGAAAAAGGGCAAAAAATGTTGATATATAGGGCAAAAAGGTCAAAAAAAATTGAAATTTAGGGCAAAAAAAATGTAGGACAAAACGCAAAAAATAACAGTGTTTTATTGCTTTGAAGCACCTCAGTTTTGACCAATTTCTGAGATCAGAAAGCATCATTGTAAAAATTTAATGGCGGAAAAAAGGACCGCTATCTTACACTGCAACTTTGCTGTGAAGTAATGTTTGCTATCAAACACCTTTTTCCATCATCTTTTGGCAATTTCGTTCAAATTCACCGCAGAATTGTACCGTTTTAAGGGCCTTCTTGGGCTACGCGTCAGTTGAAGTTTGCGTCCTGTGGTGAGAGGTTCCTGCTTGAGAAGACTACTTAACACAGTGTGACCAGACATCTGAAGGAAATAATGCCGTCAAAACAGTTTATGTTTTAGGTCAGATAGCACATTCAGACTCTTTGAAAGGCGATAGATATTAAACCCTGAGTAAATAATGGCAATAGTGCCAACTTAAAACATACTTTACTCTCACATAGCTTTTAAGCCCATGTAAAATAATCACGGAAACAAGGGCCACAAAGTTTCTGATTTGAACTTTTTCACAACTTTTTTGACAAAAAGAAACTTTAAGGGCACTTTTTCCCCTTTCCAAAGATTGGAAAAAATTGGCATCGTAAAATGTGAAAGCCAACAATGGCAATTTTAGCGGAAAATTTTGGTTAAAAATTTCAAGTCTTCATTTCATTAATTGGTCTCTCAGAACCGGTTTTGGGAGGACATTTTTGGGCAAAAAGTACAAAAAATGTTAAGAAAATGTTGAAATTTTCCAAAAAATGTCAAATAAAATTAAAATGTTATTTTTAAGTAAAATTGGCAAAAAATGAAAAAAAAAATTTTTAATGTAAAAAAAATTTTTCCCTAGCCCTAGTGATTAGTCAATTGAAGAACCCTCCAGCAAGGAATGGTCACCTTTTGCATTCACCAAACCTTTCCAGCCAACTTAGGCCTAACTGTAAACAACGGCAAAGAAAGTTACAACAGCCAAGAGGAGAATAAGCTTTAAACTGTGTGTCATCTCACCTAGAACCCAAGTGCCGTGGGTAGGAAAAGCTGTGCTTTAAGTTGCCATGATTATTGCTTTGATTCTATGGCTCTAAAGAACCTTTTTGAGCCAAACTTGCCTGTGAATAGTGCCCAAAATCCCCCATGCTCTGGCTATGAACATTGATTTGGATGTTTGATAATGAGTATTTGCATTGTGCCAAGGCAAACTAATGAAGCCGAAGTTCATGATTAAAGGAACCTTTTCTTCTAAGAAACACATCTAAACTATTTCGCTCATTTGATAGGGCAGTTTGGTCATTGAAAATCCTCAAGTCTGCTAGAAATGTGTCTAAGGTATTTACCCGATATGCAAAAAGCTAATTTCAACTAGTGTGGAGTTTAAACAGGGGTCAATTAATCCACTTGATCGGGTGATTGAGAGCAAAATCTCAGTGATGTGAAATCTCGGCTTGAGCAAGTTTTTTCACGGGAGGTTGCAAGGTAGGGTCACAAGTATTCACATCCCCATCGCATTCAAACCATAGACTTGGATGACTTGGAAACGCGAAGAAAAAAGTGTAATCTTGTTCTTTTGTTCAAATATATTCATGAACTGATTCCACAAAAAGAAGACTATGAGCAATATTTCTCCTTTGCAAATACAAAGTGTGCCGCCGGACTTTGCCTAAGATCTAGTGATTTGAACCTGCTCTGGAAACCCTTGGCCAAACAATCGGCGAGGGCAAATTTCTTCTTTGTGCGTGTTATCGATCACTGGAACCAATTAACATTGAGTTGTCGATCTTCGCAGACATTGGTGGAGTTCAAGTCTCGCCTATCAAGTTGGTGAATGGACCCGCATTTTTCCATATTTTATTCATATTTATATTTCTTTTACTAATAATCTTCATATTTTTACTTCTCCATTTAATGTTTCATCCTAAACTCTATATACATGTCATATGTCTTGAGTGGATTACATTAGATAAATAATGGAAATAAAATGTTTAGAGTGAATTGACCTGCCATAGGCCCTTTATTTTTCAAAATGTCCACCTATGGCGGCCAACATGTCCTCGATCCTAGGCCTAAAGGCCCTACATGTCCTCTTGAGGAAGTCCTCACGGCAGCCTTCAGAGAGGCTCTATTTCGGTGGGGGTTATGGTTTATTGTTTGTTGAAAAGTCCACTCAGAACACCTAGAGGTGTATAATGAGTATAGGATTATAGTGAAGGAGGTAAAATCAGGTCAGATATGGCAAGAATAAAATGACCCACCGTTCCGTGGTCCCAACCTGGCAAAATTGGACTCACATACTTTGACAATTATTTTAATGGTCACAAAATTAGAGAGGATTAGGATTGGTTTTGAGGAAAGAAGACAGTCGTTTCTTAAAATCTTCCACTGATCTGGCGCAACGCAATGTAAGTGGCAGTGTGTTCCAAATTGGAACAACTCTAGTGCTGAAGAAGTGCTTTCTAGCTCGACATCGCCATTTTTCTCGCCACAAACATTGGGTGGCAGAAGAACGACTTGTTCTTGGAACCATTTCGCTCACCAAACGGAAGAGATCCAATACACCAGTGCCCGCCGGTCTTCCCTGCTCCTGCAAGAGCTTGTGTGTCAACACCAAATCAATTTTTTTACGCCTGTCCACGAGAGATTCAAGCCCAATTTTTTAATCTTTCCCCATATTCCAAGCCCTGAGCTCCGGGCAAAAATCTTGTGAAACGGCGTTGTACTATACTTTCATGGATAGGGATGTCTCCTTTAAATGATGGTGAACAAATTGGCGTGGCATATTCTAGAATCGGCCGTACATAAGCTTTGTAGAGATTGAGGAGGACGTGCGGGTGTCTGGTCGTTAAATTTCTCTTCATAATGCCCAAAACTCTGTTTGATTTAGCACTTGCAGTGGCAGTATGCGTAGTAAATTTCAGATGCTTGTCGATCAAAACTCCTAGATCCTTGTAGACCTCTGCTTGTTCAATCAAAACGCCATCAACGAAGTAATCTGGTTGAGCAGCTTGAGCGCATTTTCCGAATCTTATAACTAGGGACGGGCAGAAAGTGCAAATAATCTTACCCTTTTAGTTACCAAAAGTTGCAAAAAAATGTGCCCAAAAGTGCAAAATAAAGTGCAGAAAATGTTGAAAGTGCAAATAAATGTCAAAAAAGAGCAAATAGATGTCGAAAAAAGAGCAAATAAGTGTCAAAAAAGAGCAAATAAATGTCAAAAAAGTGCAAATAAATGTTAAAAAGAGCAAATAACTTGCATTTGGACTTAAAACGTCATTCATGGAGTACCCACGGCTCCTTATTGAGCATGAGAAGTCATTTACAAGTTCTAAAGACATTTGAGACCAGTTTGAGGTGAAGAGACAATGCCGCACAAGTAATGGAGTTCTATTAACAAGTTCACTAGCAAAAAGGATGTAGAGTCATGAAAAATACTCTAGTCAACATTCTTCTGAATTTTTCATTCCTAAGGTAGTCTCGTGGATATATGTACCTAAAATATTGTCGAAATATATTTAGCAATTGTTTTATATGGCTTTCCATCACTCCAATTTTGTTCTTCAAAAATAGACATTCAAAATTGAACAGAAAAATACCCACGTGTGCCTAACAATTAGATCAAAGAAAATAGTCATAAATGTGTTTTAAGCATGTTTTTAGTGGCATTACTTCAATATTTGACCCATGGCCTAATTACCAGAACTCAATTTCAAATGTGGCATTCATTGTCTCATCACATCAAAACTATTCTCAAATTTGTATTTATTTCTAATTAAGTGCTAATGCACTTTTGTCAATTCATCATTATAACTCGGTTCTGTTTGGCACCAATATCACGTTCATGTAGAAAGGGTAATCACTAGCACTATGGAAAAGTGCCAGATCTAGGGCCATAGGAATCACATGCTATAGGGGAACAGTCTTTATCAAATTATTAATGGCACTTTTGAATTTTCCGATGGTCTGGATGGAGCGGAAATACTTTTGGAACTTAAAAGTAATATCTTCGAGTCAATTAAACAATGTGTACTGCTACATTGATGTATCCTTAGCTTGATGATTTTTAAGTTTATAACGGCCTTTTTTAGATATAGCAATCTTTGTAGGCAGTAAACCTAATTCTGCAATCTATATTGTTTGTAGATCCTACCATTACCATAACATGAGTTTCTTTAGGTTTGCTATTTGTTGGTTGCATGCAATGAGATTCTTTTGTCTAATCTTTAGTTTAGTAAACAGGATGTTATAGTTAAAGCAAGATGGTGAATAAAGTGTGAGGTTTGCGTCTGAAATGCACATATTTCTTCAAGGTGCTAAGAATGGTTGATTGCAAATGCAAGCTTTTTCGACTAGTTCAAAATTTGATCTTGAAACTAAAAATTCTTTCAAAAGCCACTACATTTTCTTAACAATTTGTCAATTTTGGCCAAAAACGTAAATAAAAAGTGCAAATAAAGGTGAAAAGTGCAAAAGTGCGGAAAAATGGGTTTATGTTACCAAAAATCTTTTTACCATATTTGCCCGTCCCTACTTATAACTCTGCTCTTTGATCCATTGAACATCATACCGTTTGCTTCAGCCCAAGCAGATGGAGAGGACAAATCTTCCTGAAGGGCACTGGAATGATGGCCATCTTCGATAACACGAAACACTTTCGTATCGTCTGCGAATTTCAGCAACCGCGTCGGCTGGGAAACCTTCATCTCGTTGATGAAGATCAAAAATACCATGGGCCCCAACACACTTCCTAGTAGTACTCCCGAATACACTGGGTTCCATTCTGATTGAAATCCATTGAGGACAACACGTTGCTCTCTTTTTGACACCCATGACGCAAGCCATTGAGCCAAATATCCACCGATTACAGCACTCTCCAAAACTTCTTGAATCCTCCAATGAGGAACGCGATCGAACGCTTTGGAAAAGTCCAAATATACAGTATCTACAGCTTTGCCTTGGTCAATAGCTTTTGTGACAAAGTCTATGTGTTCCAAAAGTTTGGTCACTGTCGATCTTTCTGCCATGAACCCGTGTTGGTCATAATCCAGATTTTTTTCTTCCTGGAGGTGCAACATAAGACTGTCTTTAAGATACTTTCCATGACTTTGCAAGGCAACGATGTGAGTGAAATCGGCCTATAGTTTCCACAAAGGCTGGCATCCCCACCCTTTGATATAGGGGTAATGTTCGCTCTTTTCCAATCTTTGGGAATTTCACCGGTGACAAGTGACTTGTTGAACAGAACTGCTAGGGGAAGAGCAACGACATGTTTCATACGCTTGAGAATGTTATTGCCAATGCCGTCTGGGCCACACAACACATTGACATCTTAAGGTTATTAAGTTTTCTTGACACTTTGTCGACACTAATGAAAACGAAGTTCAGTTTGCTCTTGGGGCGTTTAGTAAAAGAGTTGTACGTTGGTGGTGGAGCTTGGGTTGGAGAAAACTCTGATGAGAAGTGATCTGCAAGTATTCTAGCCATAGCGTAATCGTCATATTTCAGATTGTCATCACGATCTTTTAATGGACCAATGCGTTGCTTCCCTGCCTTCATACCTCTGACATACCCATAAATTGAGCGTAAATTTTGCTCACGGGCCAGGCTCTCCTCAAATTTGACCTTAGCTTCTCCTACTTGTTGCTTCACTTCACGGTTTAGATTTTCAAAGGTGGGTTTATGATGATCAGTGCTTGTTTCCTGGAATTTCTTCCATTGGCGTTGCTTTTTTCGTATCAATAAACGCAACTTTGGCGTCAACCATACTGGTTTGTTAGTACTACGTCTCCTCTTCACCGGAATGTATTTTCTCATGCAATGTAAGACAATTCTCTGAAGGCATTCCATCCATCATCAACTGAAAGATATTGGAGTAGGCTGATCCAGTCGTATTGCTGAATTTCTTCTTCGATTCCTTTATAATCGGCTTGAGATAGATCTGTGATCATTAGCACAGGCCTTCTACTCAAACCCCATAATCCAAAGGATTAAGGTCTATACTGGAGGGTGGCCACAATGTCCACGGCCAGAACCTTGCCAGATTGTCGGCGCACCACTTTTGAGTGGTTTTGGACTTGTGGCTGGGGGCGGAGTCCTGCTGGAAGACAAAGCCCCCTCCCGAGTAGTTGGCGTCAATCAAAGGCTTGACAACAGTCTTCATGACATCCAAGTACTCCACAGTCCCGATCTTGACCCCCTGTCTTCCCGTCTGAGACCACAACGCCTAACATCATGGCAGAAGCCGGATGCTTGGTGGTGTTGATGTGGGGGGACATCCTCGACTTGATAGGCCCTGAAACGATCATTCTGGCGGTTACTCGCCTGATCCACAGCCCAGAGCTTGTCGTCGGAGAAAATATGAACAGTGGACCCTACTGACGTTGTGCTCCTTGGCGAGGGTCCTCATGCTGGTGGTGGGACGGGCCTCGATCATAGATATAGGCGCGAAGCGCCTAGATTCCGAACCTTGAAGGTCCATCTATTGACGGATATTTGAAATTCGGTACCGAGATGGACTTAGTCGTTTTTTTTCAAACTCAGTGAATCAGAACTCTAGCACAGACATACATAGATATGACAAACTGAGAGCAATTGTGTTTATTGCATAAATAAGCAATTAAAACCCCTACGAAATATCAGAACTCAAATTTGGAATTTGTTTATATGTCTGCAACATGTAATTTATCCCAATACAAACAAAGTTTTCATGTGTGGAGAAAGTAGATTTGGACATACTTAGCTGAAAACTGGAAAAGTGGAAATTCAACAAGTTTCCCCACATTCTGTGTCTTCAGCAAAAAGTAGTCTTTTAAGACCTGGTAGTATGTCGCATCTGGGGATATCTATGAACTTGAGATGTGATCTTGCATGCATTGTGACTGAAGTGTAAAGTTTTGAAAAAATACACATTTCATATCATTATATTGAACTAGCTGTATCTTTTCAAAAGCAAAAGAACATTGTCCTGTGTGTTTTAAAGCAATATATCATTTGAAGTCCTTAATTAATGGCTGGGCTTTTTGTTTCCATCCACGATGTTCAATCCCGGAAATTTGTTCAACATTCCTATCAAGTGGCCACCCTTTATTCCTCGGTTGCTCCATGGACAGGGTTGCCGTTTAAAAAACAGTTTAGCAACTTGGACAAATTAACCACCCAAAAAATTGTGATGTTGACGCACCATTTATAAATTCATTGCCAAGTGAAGTTCTCCGATATCTAAGATTCTATTTGAAAATGCAACTTTGAACCTGTCTCTCATGGCACCAATACGGCAACTTCAATGATTCATTAGGAAACTCCGATTCTCATGTTGGTTGACATTTATCCCGGTAGAGAAGCAAATTCCAACCAGAAGCGTCTTTGATGGTCAACACCGCCATCTATTGATGATTACTTTCAAATTTGAAACCGAGATGGACTTGGTCGATTTGAGCCCAGTGGGCTTGGTTGAGCATGCGCGCAATACCTGTTTTTCGGTTTCAACTTCAGAGTTGCGCCGCAAGGGTCCCTCGTAGGGCGCCGCAAGGGTCCCTCGTAGGGTTGGGAGTCTCCCTCACTGGAAGTGTGGCCAAGCCGTGTCTGCTGGGAGTCTCCCTCACTGGAAGTGTGGCCAAGCCGTCTCTGCCTCGATCTCCGCAACAATCCCAGTCAAGAAGTCTAGGTCGCGCATCTTGTTTTGCCCACCATGGTTATTTCTAGGGATGTCATTCTCTAGTAAATGCAACTTTTGCAATTTTCCCGTTTATTTCCATTTTTTGCAATTTTTCAAGTTTTGTGCAATTTTCATTTTTTTGGCAATTTTGATGCATTTTCCCGAGATTTCCGCCAGAAACCTGTTCCATTTGTGCAAAAACTGGTTTTGAGTACAACAATTATTTTATGTGGCTAAAATAGTGCCAAATATTTCAGTCGTATAGGCAAGCAGACGACAACTTTATGGGCTTTTACAATCCTTACATTGAATAATGATAAATATATCTGACCGCAGTTTGATGGCAGCACATTGGAAAGTGCACTCCGAGTTATCTTGGAGTTAAAACTTTTCACTGAGTCATTAAAGTTTGCCTCAAGTTGAAACTAGTGATGGATTTAATTTGATTTCAATCTGTTCAATCTTTTAGGACTGCCACCAATGCCATTGATCTTGATGGCACCCCAGGCCTGAAGTCTTCAATAACAGGGTCACTTTTTGGATATTCTCTATAAACGAAGAGATTTTTCGCAGAAGTGACAAATGTACAGTTTTACGTGAATTGGCAGTCACAAATAATTAACGCGCGCAAAAATGATTGAACAAACTGAAAATCAGATTGAACTCTTTCAGTAGTTGATACTTTTGCATTCGTATTTGGCTTCAATATCAAATTTTCGAGCCCTGAATAATTCGAGTCAAAAGCCATAATTTACTCCTAACGCCATTCGCATGATCGTGAACGAGTAGACGACGAGAAAAGTAGAGAGTGGAAAACGTGTATTTCTCGGGATGATGAAAATGCTGAGTGACGACATAGAAACAGGTTTTATTGACCGCCTTCTCCTTTTATGAGACTTCCTCCAAGCCCAAAGAGGTCAGGTCCAAAATATTATTTACCTACAACTTACTTTATTACCCTACAAATCATTTTATTACCCTACCAATCACTTTATTGCCCTATGAACGAATCATGCCTTTACAAATATATCTCAGACGTACAATTACTTGCACGTCTGAAGTCCCCGTCTCATTGACGGGGAATGATCCACTGAAGAAGTCGTGATAGGCTTTTATACCATGGCACTGAGTAGCCAACACACCAACTGATGTCCTTGAGTGGAGTGATTGTATGACATAGGTTGCGCAGGATGCATATATCTTTCCGATAATGCCCTTTGTTCTCTTCCTTCGATTCTCCACGTCATTCTCTTCTTTCACCTCTTCTCGATAAGACCTCTCGATATATTATCCACTTATCAGAATTAAATCCAAAGTTATACTTTACTCGGTCTTACGATTATTCCGTGGCGCAGTCGGTTGCCAATTTGCCCGTGGAGGTAACCGACATGCAATTGTGAAATTCCCCGTGGATTCCAATTGGTTGGATTTCTCCGTCGGTCGACATTTTGGTCGAATGTATTCTTCCGTCTTGGATTTGATTTGATATTTTCCGTGGATTCCCCGTGATACCTTGTGGATTTGCCGTGGTGTTTTGATATTTCCTCGATATCTGGGTTGCGATTTGGTTTCGTACTTGTGGATGGATTGAATCTGGTGGATATGAAATCATCGATATGGTTATGACTCCCAATTATACCCGTGTGCAAGCTTACGATTATTCCGTCGTGGTCGTGGCCCGTGGTTCCCTGATTATTCACTGCCATTTGATTGTGGATGAGTATACGTTTACATTCCTCTAATAGTTATATTTGAACGGAATAGTATGGCAAATCGGGAACAAGTTCTTGAACTGAAGGCATCCCGAAAGGGTTACAAAGGTCTCGTCACTAGAGCCAGTCGTGCGACATTAGACGCGATCAACTCGTACGTTCAAGGCGATGACCCCTTCTTCGTTGAATCGAAAATTCGGACATGGGAGACCAGATTGAATTTATATCGTGATGCCGAGATGGCCGTTGTATGTCATTCTTCAGCCGATGATCACGATTGTGATCGGGATTTGGAGGCATATGAGGATTTGTTCGACAAAACTCACCTCAAAGTTAGGGGTTTTCGTCAAGATTTTGAACGAGCAACTCAAGTTTCTGCGAATGATACTCCAGTTCCAAGGAGCCGATCTTCCTCTGATCTTCCAAAACTTAATATCAAGAGACCCCCTGTATTGGAGGAGGACACCAATTTACGTTCATTTATCCAATGGTGTCCTTTGTGGAGAAATTACGCCACTTTAATTTCTTTGTCGAAGCGAGATCAAGCTACTCAAGTATCCTTATTTTGGGAATGTTGTAGCCCGGGATTTCTCCAAATCATTCAACATTCCCTGGGAATTAAGCAGGATACTGGCCGGGAAATTGACGAAATTCTTGGTATCATAAAGGATCACTTGAGGAGTCTCCGAAACATCCATTTAGATATGCGAGATTTATTGCAAGTAAGACAGGAGGATGGGCAAGATTATACCGGCCTTTGCAATGTAATTCGCGATTTGGCCGAATTCGCCGATGTTGCTCACATCACTGAGGATAATCTCTTGATAGCTCTTCTTCTTCAAGCAATTAAAAATGAGTCAGACAAGGCTAAGTTGATGGAACGAAATCCAAAGACGTTTGAGGAAGCACGTCACTATATCCTTGAGCTCGAAACTTCTCGCAAAGGAGCAAAAGAGATGTCTTCTTCGTCTTCTTCTCAAGTTAATGCGGTCCGTGCAAAGTCGAATTACCGAAAGACAAAAGACACTCCAAAATTTAAGCAAAAGCCGCCTACTTCTTGCACCTTCTGCGGTCTTTCGTCTCATCCGAAAGATAAGTGTCCTGCCAGGAGTAGCCAATGCCGATCTTGCCACAATGTGGGTCATTGGGACAAAGTTTGTCGATCGAAAACTACGTCTAATGCAAAGAATTCGAGGGAAACAAAGAGTGTCTCTTCAAAAGAAGCTCATGTTGGTGCTTTGATGTTGTGTACGGCCTCTTCAAACACATCACGTCATGTATCCAATCGAGTTGAAGTACTGGTTTTACCACGTGGGTCAAAGGGGAAGCCAGTGAAGGTGGAATTTTGTGCAGACACAGGTGCTGATGTTTCCGTCATGGGTGTCTCGCTTTTCCATAAGTCTGGTTTGGATCGTTATACCTCCCTTATCAAGTTGCCTGATCAAGTCAAAGGTGTTGATGGGAGAATTATACGTCACGTTGGGCTGTTCTACGCCAATTTGGATATCAATGGAGTAATTGCTCAGGATATTCCAATTGTGATTTGTCCGGATTTAAACGGAGCTTTTCTTAGTTTGAAAGCATGCAAGGCTTTGACTATAATTGGCAAAAAATTTCCCCGTCCTGATTCTGTTGTAGCTTCCCTCGTGGTTCCAAAGCCAGGAAGGGAACCTGAATCTTGCTTTCCTTCTGTGTGGACAGATATGGAGACTTGGATTTCAATGTTGCCAAAGGTGATTACCCCTGAGGTACTTCAGAGCGTGGATTCCAAACTCAAATCAGTTTTTTCGCAAGTATTTGGGTCTGGCACACTTCGTCCCATGACGGGACCAATCGTTGGGGATCCCATGAGGATTCATTTGAAGGATGATGCCAAACCTTTTGCAATCCAAGTGGCTCGTCCAGTTCCTTTTGCCCAAAGGGACGAGCTACAAAGGATTCTTGAAGATTTACAGAATCAAGCGATCATTTGCCCTGTAGGGGATGTTGTCACTGAATGGTGTCATCCCATTGTTCTGGTTGCCAAGAGTGGTGGTGGTATTCGATTATGCGTTGATTTAACCCGACTTAATTCGGAGGTGAAGAGAAGCATCCACCCAACCAAGACCCCGGCCCAGGCTATTTCTGGATTCAAGCCCAACCAGAAATTTTTCGCCAAATTGGACCTTGTTAAGGGATATTGGCAAATGCCATTGGCAAAAGAATCACAGCCACTAACAACTTTCCTCACTCCTTTTGGGAAATTCATGTTTTTGCGTTCTCCCATGGGATTTGTCTCCACCGGAGATTCATTTTCATATCGTGGAGATGTTGCTATGGCTGGAATAGATGTCCATAAGGTCGTAGATGATATGGCTTGTGGAGCCGAGACTTTGCCGGACTTGGTGAGACAGGTCAGCAAAGTTTTGGAGCGTTGTTGTACTTATGGACTGACCGTGAATTCTGAAAAGAGTGTCTTGGCTGCCTCTTCAATAGATTTTGTGGGTTATAAAATATCTCACGGTAGCATTCAGGCTGACTCTAACAAAGTGGAAGCGATCCAAGGATTTTCCATTCCTTCTAACTTGACTGATTTGAGGTCATTTCTTGGCTTAGCCAACCAGTTGGGAAAATTTTTGCCCAATCTGGCATCTTTAACGTCGCCCCTTCGAGGTCTCTTGAAGTCCAAAAATAACTTTTTATGGCTTCCAGAACACAGTGTGGCATTTGAAGAAATAAAGAAATCACTTTTGTCTCCGGCAATCCTTGCGATGTTTGATCCGTCATTGGATATCATTCTCTTGACCGATGCATCACGACATGGGCTTGGGTTCGCTTTAATGCAATTGGAGGGCGAAAAGCCCAAGTTGATCGAATGCGGCTCTCGTTATTTGAAGGATTGCGAGACGCGGTATGCCATGGTCGAGTTGGAGTCGTTGGCAATTTATTGGGCAATCCGCAAGTGCCATTTATACTTGGCCAGTGTCAATTTTCGGGTCATCACGGATCATAAGCCGTTGGTAACGATTTTCAATCGGCAACCATTACCTGAAATTGAGAACCCAAGAGTTTTAAATTATCGAACTCGTCTTCAGGGGTATCAGTTTATTGTTGAGTGGAAACAGGGTATTAATCATGCCATACCCGATGCTTTATCTCGTTTTCCGGTGTCTAATCCAAGCACAGATCCCGAGTCTCTGGATGATCCGGAAATTCCTACAAATCTCGTGGTTGGGCGTGTCGAGGCTGAATATCCAGACTTATTGCTGGATGAGTTGATCAAAACCGCTCAAGAGGATCCTTCTTATTCCCTCTTGAAACAGGCCATTTTGTCCGATTCAGTCAAGGACGCCAAATCCGGATATATATCTTTATTTAAAAGGATTGCTTCGGAACTCTCAATTGAGGGTGATCTTGTGTTACGAGGCACCAGAGTTGTTATTCCATCTCAAGCCGTCAAGGACATTTTGAAAAGGCTTCATTCTAGCCATCAAGGAGTGGAAAAAACGAAAAGAAGAGCTCGTGAAATTGTTTATTGGCCCGGATTTTCTTCCGATATTGCCAATGTTGTAGCTGCATGTTCTAAATGCATGTTGTATCGTCCTTCCCATCAGCCCGAGCCTTTGATCCAGGAAAATCTGCCTTCCCGACCTTTTCAAGTGGTCACAGCGGATTTATTTTCATTCCAAAAGTCTGAGTACCTGGTTTATAGCGATCGTCTATCGGGATATCCTTTGATAGTGAAGTATCCATCAAGTCCCACTTCCTCCTCTTTAATCAGGGATTTTTCCCGCATTTTTTCAATGTTTGGAATTCCCAACGTCTTGAGAACGGATAATGGGCCGCAATTTTCTTCACGTTTATTCACCCAGTTTCTGAAGAGATGGGGCGTTTCTTGGAATTCCTCGTCCCCATATTATCCTCAGAGTAATGGGCACGCCGAAGTTATGGTTAAGTCTATCAAATATATTTTGGCCAAAACTGGTGGTGATTTGACCTCGGAGGAGTTCACCGAGGCCATGCTTGAGCTACGGAACACGCCGTTGAGCGATGGATTGTCTCCAGCTCATCGAGTTTTTGGACGCCAACTTCGCTCAAGGATTCCCACAATCGAACAGAATTATCAAAGAATAACTCCTGCCGATTCTGATGATGCGGCGTCGAAACGTAACAAGATAGATGAATCCCGGAAAAAGCACTACGATCAAAAGTCTCGACCATTAGTTGCGATTCCCATCGGTTCCAAAGTGTTCGTTCAATGCCCTCAATCACGCCGTTGGGACACTGAAGCGACTGTTCTGAAATGCTTCGAACGTCGTTACCTTCTTCTCTTCGACAGTGGTCACAAGTCTTGGAGGAACCGACGGTTTCTTCGTCGTTCTTTCAATAACCAAAATGCTTCTCTTTCTAGCCCAAATTTGAGTCCGATCAATGGCACACCCCAAGAATCTATCGCTGGAGAGGAACAATCTTCGGTGACTCAAGAATCCAAGACTTCGGTGAAGCCACTACCAAGACGAAGTACTCGTCAGAAGAGAACACCCGATTATTATTCTTATTGATTTAGATTTGAACACATCTTGATGCTTTGTTTATCTTTCGTGTTTCAAATCTCAAGGGGAGTTGGAGTGATTGTATGACAGGTTGCGCAGGATGCATATATCTTTCCGATAATACCCTTTGTTCTCTTCCTTCGATTCTCCACGTCATTCTCTTCTTTCACCTCTTCTCGATAAGACCTCTCTCGTGAACGGAGCTTGCTCCTAATACCGGTATTGAGTAAGCAAAACATGCTAGTTGGATAGTACGAATGTCCGTGGTTGAACTGATTTTCAGGGTTGAAAAATTGTAACGGAAGTCCCAAAAAGGATAAGTTGGTCAACAAAATACCATATGCACCCACAAATGAAGGGAGGAATGGTCAAGATCCGACATCACTCGTTTCATTTTAATTGACGCCCCTCGGGCTGACGCCCTCGGGTCGCCAATAAAATGAAACTCCCTCCGCCGGATTTTGGCCATTACTCCCTTCCTTTGCAGGTGCATAAATAGTATATACGCAAGTAAACTAGTTGGACACTCGTAGGTGTTCATCAGATCACACCAACTCCCCTTTCAAATCGTGCTTTCGAATAAACAAAGAAAGAAAGCACGAAAACGTAAAAATACAATAAAGACAGTAAAGAAATGCAAAAAATATGGAATCATAATTCCTCAAACAATTCTTCCCGATCCAATGACGTCTTCCTCGATTCCTTGCGCGGGCTCTGGAAATCCACGAGGTGCTTGGCGAAGAAAACGGGCAAAACGCTCCATCAACTGTCCCGACAACGTTCGAACAACATATCCACGGTGGCAATCTGGTCCCATCGACGTGTAGACGGGTCTTGGACTAAGACTTGTTCACCAAGGGAAATTTTCTTTCGGACGCGGGTAGATCGATCAAAACAGGCCTTCCGAAACCGATCATCGCCAAGGAGCGTTGCATCAACCTCATCAGACAGGATCTGGAACTTAGTAAGAAAAGCACGCCAGTGAACACATAAGTTGGATTGGAGGGAATGACCAAATAATTGTTGAGCTGGGGATGGACCATCTAAATATGGAGCGTTTTGAATTTCCAAAAGGCCCAACTCAAACTCCTCGGATTTCCACCTCCCTCCGCAATTGGCGAGAAGAATCTTGATTTTCTCCACGTTCATTTCAGATGGGCTCTTTGGCGGTGGATAACTTGGAGAAATCCTCCTCCAAGCGATTCCCCACTGCCTGAAAAAATTCCGCATGACAAAAGAATCGAACGGGGCCAAACGGTCAGACCAAAAAATTGTGGGTACGCCGATCTTCTCGAAAACAGAACGGAGTTCACGAATCAAATGAGAAGCCGTCGGAGACGAATTCAAACTCGCAACGATAGGAAAACCGGAGTAATGATCTGAATAAATCAGGTAATATTTCCCACCGAATGAGACAATCTCACCTGAAACCATCTCAAATGGTCTCACGGAATCGGACTTTTCAACTCGAGCCACTCGTAGGTTGGGTTGGTCCTTGGCCGAGTCTTTGCGAGGAAATCTTGGCTCCGGCCATGGCTCATCAACAGCTTTCTTTGAGGGCAAAGGCGAATTTCCATCTCGATCCTTCAACGGTTCAACTTGAGTAACCGGATTTGGCGACGATTTGAAATTACGTCTCCTTTTTGTGGAGATGGATGGATGAGGAAAATTGGGGCCGACAATTCCCAAGGCTCGGCAAGCTTCCAAACCCAAAAACGCGCCTTCAACATCTCGACTGACCACAACGGTCACATCACGAACTACGTGGGTATTATCAACAGGCAGATTAGCCTGGAAGGTACCAAAGAGATCGATAGATTGCCCATCCACACCCGAAATAACGGTGTTGTGAAAACGATCCTCAAGGCGAGTTAATTGGCACAAATCAAAATTTCTGAATTGGTTCATACCCATAATCGTGACATCCGCGCCAGTATCGGCACAAAATCGAAGTATCATCGAATTAGACGAGTAATGAGGAGTGACCTTGACCTCAATCTGGTTTGCACGATCGTTGAGGGACGAATTGAAAGCATGAAGTTGAACACTACTCACGCTTTTCTCAACTCTAGGAGCGATCTTGACGGATTGGATCTTAACTTGATTTTTCTGGCGACAAACGGGTTGCCAATGACCGGATTGTCCACAACCATGCCAAGTCGAGTTGCGAGCCGGACAATCTTCACGAGGGTGTTTCTTGTAGAATCCACAATGATCACACCGCTCGGATGATACTGAAGTGAACCCCTTTCGACCCGATTTTCCACCGTTTTTCTTGTAAGAAGACTTCGCGGCGTTGACCACTTGATCCACGGAATTGACCAATTGTCGAGAAGAGGAGCCACCCAAATCATGGACTCCATCACGGATCGTCTCCATCTCGAGGATGAATTTACGGGCCTCATTGAATGTAGACGGTTTTCGCTCCATCAGCTTGGTCTTATCGGAATCGCTTCTCATTCCCTGGAATAAGAGGGCAATCAAAAGACGGTCTTCCGTGATTTTCGAGGTGTCAGCGTAATCAGCTAATTCTCGAATTGAATTACAAAATGACGTGTAATCTTGACCTTCTTTTTGTTTAACACTCAACAGGTCTCGCATGTCGAGGTGAACATTACGAAGACTCCGGAGATGCGCCTCAATCATATCCAAAATTTCGACCACGGAACGACCAGTGTCCGGGCGAATTCCAAGAGAATGGCGTATGATACTCAGGAAACCTGGACTGCAGCATTCCCAGAAAACACCAACTTGAATCACCCTCTCGCGCTGATCTAGGTAAGAAAGTTGGGCATAGTTGTACCACAAAGGACGCCACCTGACAAATAAACGATGATCCGTGTCCTCTTCCAGAATTGGAGGCTTCTTGGGATTTAGCTTGGGAACAGCGGGGTGGACCTGCCTAGAATCAGGGATTGGAACGGGTTGGTTAACAGCTACTTGACGAAGCACAGCAGCATCCACATCTCTACGAAAACCAATAATCGTGGTCTTGGCCGTGAAAAAGGCCGTAACATGTTCGTCGACAGCCTGATCTGCATCCTTTGGATCGGACGCCAGATTACACATCACCTGATCTTCGGCATGGAGGTATTTGTGTAGTCGTTCATCCCAGTGTCCCAGGAAATTCTCCAACAAAGTCGGATCATCTCCTTCAACGTAGACCTTCAAGGCCGATTCCGCCACCTTCCTGGCGCGGGGCAAGGCGGACTTATAGCCACTACGGCTCGCCTTTAAAGCAAGAATTGCTTCCCTGTCGGACATGGCTCGAAGAAAACGGATTGGACCACTGGACTCAACACCACGGAAGAACACCGGATGGATGGACGAAAGAAACTCCCACGGAATGAATGGGCACAAACTCACACGCCAATCACGTTGGACCAAATTGAACGTGATGGAACCAAATCGGAAGAATGGGTCCACGGGGTCTCGGATCAGTGACAGGCTGTCGACAGTACTTTTAAAGTGGACGTACTTGCCGACTGCGCCATCGCATGATCGTGAACGAGTAGAAGACGAGAAAAGTAGAGAGTGGAAAACGTGTATTTCTCGGGATGATGAAAATGCTGAGTGACGACATAGAAACAGGTTATACGGAAGTAAACTAGTTGGACACTCGTAGGTGTTCATCAGATCACACCAGGCAGCCTTCATGCAATGAAGGCATTCTTCGAAATGTTTTCCAAGAAGGCTAAATCTGGAAGATGTGTATTTTGTATTTGTATTTATTTCGGTCTCAAAAGTGGAATAAAATGTAAAAGAAGAGAGAAAAAGGGGTATTTGAGACCGTGGATCCTCATAAGCCTTTCCGGCTTGTTTTCATGAGGTCCAGGAATGTCGCACTTCTAATGATAGGAACATTCAGGTTGAGACTCAGCGTATCGAAATTGGTTCTAAGTGAGGGGTCAATCCAAGATTCAATCACAGAGCAAGAAGGTAAGCCATCTTCAAAGGCAAATCCGGATCATTGACAAGAAAAACAGTTTGCGACACTGCAAGAGGTTAAGTAAGAGCATTACTTATTCTTTTCACTTATTCTTTGATTCACTAATCGCTATGTCACCAATGCAGCATGGGGTTTCTTCCCGTGGAACGACAACCGTGTAGATAACGGACCACCTCCGTTTTGATTTACAAGCCAAAAGAAAATAGCACAATAAACATCTATGATGATAGTTGACGTCCGAAAAACCAAAGCAAAGTGTGGAAGAGGAGCAGTCTCTGATAAATAGAATCCCATGTGTAAATATCTAAAACCCTGTAAAACCTCTGCTACAGTTTACAATTAATGTTATTACACTTTTGTACTAGGCAAGTGAACTGGTTCCACTAATTTCCATGATTCTTCCCAATAATGAAGTTGGTGTTGGCTTGTAAATCAAAGCCAACAGGGGGAGTGTTATGTTCCGTACAAGATATTCCATTAGTATTGTATGAGCAAAATAATGGTTGTGACCTCGTTCCATCCATACAAGATATTCCATTAGTACTAGTCCTACCAAATTCTTCATGTCTGATGATATTCCCGGCCAATAAACGAAACGCCGAGCTCTTCGTAAAGTTCTAGATATTCCCTGATGAGAGTCGTGTAACCGAGCCATTACTTCTTTTTTCAAAGCAGCAGGGATCACTAAACGTGATCCGAACAAAACGAGTTCATCCTGAATGGTCAGTCGATCAAGGATGCCTTTAAACAGACTCGCCGATGATAATGGAACTCCCTCTGCGATGGATTTCTTCAAACACTTCATTTCCTCGTCTTCATTAGACGCACTTCGAATTTTGTCTATCAAAATGTCCACCAATTCGTTAGGAGAATGCTCCTCTTCCACCAAATCGTCGTCTTCGTCCAACGTACTAATCGCTTTCCGAGTCATAACTCCAATCTCCACGTTGATCCCGTCTGTGAATTCAGACATTTCTTCCTGTGTGACCTGAGCAATCGGAGCGCGACTAAGCGCATCGGGAATTGAATGTGAAGTTGTTCTGACCCACTCCAAACTGAACTGATACCCAGCAAGAACTTGCTTGAAGCGTAATTATCGTGGATTTTCTACTTGAGCACACGTGTAGGCGTTCAGGATTGTCATTTATTGCCTATGATCCGTTATAATTCGGATTTTGGTAGGCCCAACAAAACACCCTGCATTTTTTCACAACCCACGCAATCGCGAGTGCCTCCAGCTCTACCATCACGTAATGACTCTCAACCTTTGATAAGAACAGGCTCCCACACTGAACCAGTCTGATACTCGAACCTTGTCTTTGCAGCAATGCATATCCAAGGCCTTTGGTTCGGCTGGCATCTGTTTGTATCATTGTCTCACATTCTGGATCAAATAGCGCCAGGATTGGGGTGATTGTCGAATTTTCTTCACCAACTCAAAAGCTTGTGAGTGATTTGCCGTCCGCAAAAATTCGTTCTTAACTTTGAAAATGTCTGTTAATGGGCCTGCTGCCCCCACAATTTTAGACGAAAGCTGGCCCAACTGGTTAACCAAGCCCATAAAGCCTCAGAGATCAGTTCTACTTCTCGGTTCCGGAAAGTCCCAAATTGCACTGAATTTTGCGGGATCGGCCGCTATTCCCTCATTTGACAAGATGTACCCAACAAACTTCACCGACGACTCAGCAAATGTGAATTTCTCCGGGTTGAGGGTAATCTGGTGTTTCCGGCATCAATTTAGTACTTCCACCACTAGCTGGACATGTGCTTTAAAATCGGAATGGGTAACGCATATGTCGTCGACAACCTTTGTGACATTAGGTAGGTCCCCCAGTGCTTGATCTCCTCTTAGATTGTATGCATCTCCCGTAGAAATCATACCCATGGGACCCCTGGTATGAACGAACCTTCCCCAAGGAGTCAAAACGGTGGTGAAATCTCGGGAATCTTTGTCTAGCATAATTTGCCTATAACCACTGGCTGCATCGCAAGTGGTAAAATATTTTATTGACCGCCTTCTCCTTTTACGAGACTTCCTCCAAGCCCGAAGAGGTCAGGTCCAAAATATTATTCACCTACAACTTACTTTACTACCCTACAAATCATTTTATTACCCTACCAATCACTTTATTGCCCTATGAATGAATCATGTCTTTCCAAATACATCTCAGACGCACAATTACTTGCACGTCTAAAGCCCCCGTCTCATTGACGGAGAATGATCCACTGAAGAAATCATAGTAGGATTTTATACATACCATGGCACTGGGTAGCCAACACACCCACTGATGTACTTGAGGTGAACGGAGCTTGCTCCTAATACCGGTATTGAGTAGGCAAAGCATGCTAGTTGGATAGTACGAATGTCCGTGGTTGAACTGATTTTCAGGGTTGAAAAATTGTAACGGAAGTCCCAAAAAGGATAAGTTGGTCAACAAAATACCATATGCACCCACAAATGAAGGGAGGAATGGTCAAAATCCGACATCACTCGTTTCATTTTTATTGACGCCCCTCGGGCTGACGCCCTCGGGTCGCCAATAAAATGATACTCCCTCCGCCGGATTTTGGCCATTACTCCCTTCCTTTGCAGGTGCATAAATAGTACTGATTGGAACAATCAATTATCCCAAATAATCAATCAAACAAAGACAAACAGAATCCCCCCAAATAATTACAAATAACAAACAAATTCCAATCAAACAGGAAATAGAAGCTGTTGATAGAGTTAAAAAAGTAGAGTGTCTACAAGCAAGTTCATGTGAATACATGTAATCCTTTTGGCGTTATGGGTAAAACGTTAGGTTAAGATGATAAGACTGGAATTGTCTATTATTGATTTGTATTTTTTACTTACCTTAAGCTTGCAGTATGGAGAAACACTTTTGAACCCATTTGGTTCACTCTATAAAACTACTCTATTATTCAAATGAAGAGAACTGCTAGGGTGACTCTTGTAAGTGAAACAAAATACAAGTTTGAAAAATGGAGTAACAAATTATTGCTATGACTTCTGTTACTGTTTCTATTTTTGAGTCCTAATTTCATACAAATAAATCTTGCCAAAGACATGTCTTAGTTGCTTTCATTATCACTCCTTTCATAGGTCTATTGTGTAACCAAATGTCCGAATATAGGTCACTAGGCCCAAAACAAGTGCCAGAGTATATGATGATTCTACCCTTGGAGGCTTTGGATGGTAAATTTGACTTCGTCTTCAATTCCCAGTGAAATGCAGCAAGTCAGAGTTTTTCTACCTTGAGAAGGGTCAACGATTTGTTAATTTTCGATTGGTCACCTCTAAGTGCCTTAGTGAAGTGAAGATTTCAAAACAAACAAGTTTAGTGCGTCAACAAGAAAAGGGAAAGTAACAACCATCAACAACTCATTTTTTTCAAAAATTAAAAAGGACGTGGTGCCTATTGTATGAATATTGAAAGGCGGACAAGAACAATCGTTCAAGGTAGGGATGGGTGACACCGGCAATTTTGACCTCGACACCGACACCGACACCGGAAGGTTGAAACCGACACTGACACCGACACCGGTGTCAAAGTTTCCCATCGACACCGTGGTGTCGACACCGCTGGTGTCGACGCCGACACCGACACCAAGAACGACACCGACACCAGTAATTCATATTAGAATTTGGGGTTTAAAAATCATCATCCTAAGTTTTATCAAATACATAACAAGTTCCAACCTTTTTTGGTGGCCCTTAACCTCAAATGAAGGGTAAGCAACATAACTTTCCCGTTTGGAATTTTTTACAAGTAGGGTCCAGAATTATATTTTTTCGTAGTATTTCCCAAACTTTTCTAATATTTTGGTTGTTTAAAGGAAAAAATCTAACGGGGAAATTGAAATTTCTATTGTTAAATCCAGTTTGTGTCAAGTGTGCCTCCAACAACAACTAATTAGATTTTAATTAACCTTGATCAAAATTTCAGCTGATTCCACAAAATAAGCGCCTCTTGCGGTCGTATTGAAACATAGTTCCCAGCTAGAGAGTGGTTTTTAATGCCACTTTTGGCAAAACTTTGGAGAAATAGGTTTATCCTTAGATGCTTACATTTCTTTGCAATGGCATTTTGTTATCAAAATCGTACATTTCGGAGAAATGTTGATCTCAAGAAAATCTTGAACGGTTTGCCAAAGAGTGGCATTAAAACACACTCATTAGCTGGCAACTATGTCTCAATCTGACCGCAAGAGGCGCCTATTTTGTGGAATCAGCTGAAATTTTGTTCAGGGTTCATTGCCAAACACTTATTTGATAGATTGGTGTACGCACACAAAAAAGCCAAATAATGGCTTAGTATTAAATATTTATGAATATATGGCTCTTTTTCCAAATATTTGGTTTCTTTTGAAGAAAATGAGCATCAAATACTTTGCAACTTTTTAGCAAATGTTTTTCCGGGACCTGCTTATGACATTGCGGAAACTAAACGGCTTGAAATGGTTTCATAGTGCTTTTGAGGTAGAAAAGCCATTTAAGAAATGACAAACGCTTTGGAGACCCATGGTGATGTTGAGTATCAAAAGTTTATTCGTCTGCTTAATTAAGATGTCCTTGGCTTAATGCATGAGCAAAATTTTTATTCAAATTCCCCAAAAACATAATTGAATGTAAGTGATTTAACATTTCTTTGCACTTTATTGTTAAATTTCCTTATGGACAATGTTATCTGCAATATTGTCATTTTAGGTACCTAGACATTTAAATTTCATTGAACTTAATTATCAAATTGTGCTTTAAAAGTTTTATTTCAGTGTTACTGAAATTTTAAAGGAGAAAGATCCATTTTTCTAGGCCAATTATGATGTTTGTATTCCCTATGACAAGGTCAGTTGAAATTTGTACTTCAAGACATTCATCACGGAGATCAGTCTGGACAGACCCAGACATTCTTCACAAAAATCAAAATAAGTTGTAGGTAAACTTAAATTGGAGAGAGGGGAAAATAGGTTTACATTTCACAATACCCTGCTTTGCAAGCCTTTCAATGTAATTTTTGCGCGATTTGCGGAACTTTCAGAAAAAACTCACGAAACCTTAAAACGTCGACACCGGAAACCTGGTGTCGACACTGACACCGAAATCCAAAAAAGCCGGTGTCGGTGTCGACACCTCGACACCGACACCGGCTTCTCGCCCACTCCTACACGAGCGTCCAAAATGTGCTTCACATCACACAAAATTACAACATGTTCCAAGTCGGAAATGTGACACATTTGTAGCTCAAATGCGATGTGACTCACATAAGTGCCGTTAAAATGCGACAAAACAAGTGTAGTGTAATTGCAGCATAAGCAAGAGAGAGTCGCTTCTCAATAAGGGAGCTCAGAAAGTGCGTCTGCAGGGTGTGCCATATTAAAATGAACAAAGAAAATGAAAATGGCCTAAAATATATCAATGGAATCATTCTGCATAAGTGCCTTCTATCTGTCCATATAGTTGTCAATATTGCAATAAAGGCAATAAGATAGGCTTTTATTATCAAATGTCAAACTTTGAAAATAAATGGCAAAAAACGAAGCCTTCAAAGACCTACACATAGCATATGGAAACATTCAAAATGACTAATACAATAGCTGGAAACCTTAAAATAGCCAATGAAATGGCCTGAACTTGTATGTTTCGAATTTGAGGGCAAAGCAATACTGATGTCATTTGTATTTGTCCATTTTTTCCCAATATGGCTCTTTGAGTTTAAATCTTGATTTCAATTTTCTCATCTTATAAAAAATGGCTGAAAACTGCATATAGCAACTTCAAATCTGCACCTTACTATTATCTCTCTCATGGAAGCCATTACAATGGGAAAGTGGATAAGGATTGAGATCCCAAGAAGGAGGGAGCAACATTTACTGCAAATTAGTAATGTTAAAATAATCTTGCCCCCAAAATGACACATTTCGAAAGTGAGAATGGATTAAAAAGAGGCATAAGCTTGCTTCTACTAGGTGTATTTCATTGACAAGGTGCTTCTAGAAAAAAAAAATCCGCTTAAATATGCTTTCCTAGGCCAGTTTTCAAGTGGTACACCCTGTAGATGACCTTGTTTATGATGGCAGTGAAGTTAGCCCAAACCTCCGCCCTCTAAAATTACCACTCATCCCTGTTTTTAGAGGTCAATGATTGACGACAAAACGTTGATATTTTTAGACTTAGATGTGATGATCTTCAGCTGTACGTCTTTTTTGCATAAAATATCTGACAAAATTGGTTTGGGAATGGATGCATTTTCGATTATGATATCCTCTTCACATAAGTTGTGTAGAAAATGTGGAGGATGTTCTTGGAATGTTTGAAACATTGCTAAGTACCTGAACACTTTCCAAACTTTCAAAAAAGTAGTCAATGGTTCGTGCGTCCTCAACATCAGACGTTTTGTTTCATGACATGTTCGCTTCTGTTGTCGAAGAGAGTTGGGCGCACAGAGCTTTTAAGAAACAGAGATGGCAAATTTTGGCTTTGGATGAATTTGTCATTTCTTGCCATTTAACAGATTCTTGTTCCTTGTTTCTCCTACTCAATCTCTTGAATCCTGGATCAGGGCAAATTTCCCTCCACATTAAATTTAGCTCATGTTGCATTTTTAAAGCAGAGATATGTTTTTGCTTGTAATTATAGGCACACTTCCCTGGCCTGCAGTTTGTAATTTTTTTGAGAAATAAAGAAGTCTAAGCTTGTAAATTGTTTGAAAGTCTATGATATCATTTCCCCCGGGACACCACGTTTTAGTAATCATCCAATTGATTAACAATTTAGAACAGTTCATTGACATTTGGTCAATGAGTCATTGAGTCATCTACCAGTTGATGTAGTTTATCTTGAATTTACCATGACCTTTGATAAGGTGCATAATTCATGGTCTTGCTTCTTCAACTCAAACACTGGGAAGCAGGGTATGGCCCAGAGTGGGATTGAAAGCTTCATTAGTGAAAGGAAGCAAATCCTGAGGCTGAAGGATCATTGAGTGGCATGAACAATTTGAAAAAACACATTTGCATCACCTAGATGGCTCTCACATGACTTAGCGCCCTCAACACATCCTACCTGGGTACGTTCTCTTGTTCTCAAAATGAACAACTCCCCATCAGATGAATATTTAGATTCTTTAATTTAAATTTAAATTCTTAAGGAAGCAAAGTTAAGCTTCAATCAAAGAGAAAATGACAATTAGTGCCATCTTGAGGTAGAAACAGTTGTGGGCGCTTCCGTTTAGTCTTTGGCCGTAATTTGTGATTACTCAGCATGCCTTTTTGATTTTTGAACACAATAATGTCGTAGCTGAGCTCTAAAACACTTGAAATATGAAGAGAAATCCACTTTCAGATGGAAGCTACAATTTTGGCAACAAGTGTATGTTGAGGATAGATCTGCAAACAAGAGAATTTGGCCATGTTTTGGCTCCATCTAGTGGCGATTTTTGTAACCTTCCTTTAAAGTTCTTCATTCCACAAAGGTCTATTGTAGGTCTGCTCTTTTCCGTCATTTTCATTGCCCCTCTTAATAACCTTGCTACAAACGCCAGTATTTCATCCTATGTTGAAGATCCAAAATTAGTTTGAGAAGGAATGCTTAGGACTCAAAAAGTTCAGTTGATTAGTTGGAGAAGGTCTTCCCTCTTTTGCATGAAGTTCTGCCATTTTCTGCAAGTAATTTTGCCTGGTGGCAGAAGCACGACATTCATTCATTTGCCATCACTGAATGCAATCAAGAACTGGAGATCATCGTTTTAGATCCCAAAATGCTCAACATTTCACCAACCAATTTTGAGATCGGTTGTTTGATGACTTACATATGTCTCTACTTTAGTCAATTCTGTTCTCATTTTGACAATAGGTTTAACACAAGTCTGATTAATCTCCTTTTAACTGAACCACTCGCACTTTTTCCAAGCTACCACAGGCGGAAAAAACTGGAAGGGAGGCCCTAGCGCAACATTTAAAAAAGCGGCCACAACCTGGATTACACTGTTCCATTGGGCTCGAACGGGCACCTGGAAAGAGAGGAGATGGAGTGGGATTCTTAATCAAATCAACTCTAAATTTTAAACAGCCTAAAAATCTAGAAATTATGTATGGATCAAGGCTGTGAAATGATTGGAATAGGAGTAGGAAAGAAGATTTTTCTCTCAGTGTATATTCCACCATATGCTTACTTTCGCCAAGCTTTCCTCAAACTAAATGAAGTCCTATAGAATTCCAATGGGAAGACTATTTTCCTTTGTGGGGATTTAAACGTTGATTTGCTTAAATCATCTGGGACAGTAACTGATTTGATAGGAGCCCTGGAGCAGTTCGGCTTATCTCCTGTAAGTAGTGATGCAACAAGGATTACATCTCATTCTTGCACTCTCATAGATAACATTTTTACTAACTACAACAAAGAACTTTACTGTGGTATACTAGAGTATGACATTAGTGATTATTAGGCAACTTATATTTCCTTAGGTAACGAAACTCATGTTAAGGCTGGTCTACACGTGAAACAAAACGGCAAATATTTGGTTAAATCCAAGACAAAATATGCTTCATGGCAAATATTATTTTCTGTTTGTCAAATATTTCTGACTTTGAACATGTTGAAAAATTATTTGTCCTTAGGCTAACTTTTTCTCGTCGACAATCGAAATACACATCGAAGCATGCATGGTGTCCAATCACGAAACGATTATTGTTAAGTAAAAAGTTGCAAATTAATGGATTGAAGGACAAAACAATAATCCTCTGACTTTTGACATCAAGATCGCCAAAATTAAACGTCATTTGTGACAGATTACAAGGACCCACGGAAATCAAAATCAAGGGTATCAAAAGTCATCGATAATCAGGTGTAAGTGTTATAGACTAGTCACGTCTCAAATGCGTCAACTGACAGGTTCGGAGGAGTTTACAAGGTAGCAACGTTGCCAAGTAGCAGTTTTGACTGCCAATGTTCACCAAAACCCAACTCAACAAAACCCAATGCCAGTGGAGAGTAGAGGTCTTAAAATGGTTGGGAGGGACAAGAAAAGGACTGAAAATGACAGTGGATATTGACAATGTCCATAGCGTGGCGTTATGCGTAAGACTTTCCATCCAAATTAAATGACACTGAAGGAAAGAAAAAAGTCTTAGGCAGAAAGCAAGATTGAAAAAAATGTCGTTGAAAAGAGACAATATGTGGCAGTTTACAATTCACTTTCTAAATTACGGGACTCTGCTAAAGGTGACTGGTTTTCAAACAGTATTTGGCAGTGCCAGTTTGAAACAATTTGAAAAAATGGGCAACACTCTGGCCAAGGGGAAAAATATCTGACAAACTGCACGTTCACGTGTTGAAACAACAAAAAGGAAACATTTGGCAAACACCAAACATTTTCGGAATATTTGACAAATAATCTAGCCAAAATGTTTCATGTGTAGACCAGCCTTTAAAGAACATTCACCTCAAAATGCATTTTTTTTAGTAGAGACACGACACGAAAAAACGTAATTAGGCGTGTGCTCCCAGATTGTTTCAGACAAGCAAAAACCGTGAAGCACGCCAAAGATTTGATCAAACTTAACATTCTGACTATAGAAGAGAAGTTCAGTACAAAATTCTAAGGACATTCAGTCAAAACACCTAACACTTTACTTTGATGCATCAAATCTGCTTATCAAATATCTTATGACTTAAATAAATTTGAAAAATGACTTAGCCCTTTACGGGTTGTAAAATAAAGTAAATCGAAACCAAACCAAAGGTATATTTGAAAGTCAATTTTCTTATTTGATTGTGAAAAAGCACAAAAGTGTTCATCCTAATGCCATACACTTGTGGCAAATTTCCCATAGATATTATGGAAAATGATAAAATATTGCAAAACTTGGTTTGCTCAACTCTACTTTCTTACAAAATTTGAGCTTGACCCCAAAGAAATACATCTCAGGAACCTGTGGTTAGGAGACAATTGGGCAAGATTAGTTGGAACCTATTAGCCATAAGTTTAGCAATTGTTAAGACAATCCTTCCTGCAGAGGAAGAAAAGCAAAGGCTGAACAAAAAAAGTTACTTGGAAGCTTCTCCATGTGTTTTGAATCCATTAGTTAACGAAAAAAATGGAAAGTAGTTTGATACCCTTG
This sequence comes from Tigriopus japonicus, assembly GCA_010645155.1. Taxonomy (NCBI): domain Eukaryota; kingdom Metazoa; phylum Arthropoda; class Copepoda; order Harpacticoida; family Harpacticidae; genus Tigriopus; species Tigriopus japonicus. Next base: position 1,343,979 of record CM021317.1, on the reverse strand, counting down.
GACAAAGAAAAATACTGGAAGAAGTTGTACGGGGAGGGGCAGAAGTATCCAGACAAAACTTGGATGACGTATATCTCCTGAAGCAAGAGGAATATTTTAATTTCCCGCGTTTTTCTGGTTTGACCAAAAACCGGTTTTGAATGTTTGTTATTTTTTTTGTTTAAATCCGGAAATATGAAGCCCCAGGAACAAAAGCGTAAAGTGATTGCTGAATTGCTCTCGGCCGGCAACGACGCCAGAGCCATCATCAAGTCAACCAAGTACCCCAGGGCCACCGTCTACGAGGTCGTGAAGAGGCTGCAGTCTGGCCGGGGGACAGGCCACGCCCCCTGCGGCCCACACAGGGCAAAAAAGCGGACCCCGGGTTCTTGGCGGGCCTGAGGAGGTCCATCGAGGCCAACCCAGCTGTGTCCATATCGGCCCACGCAGCCAGGCGGTCCGTGAGCAAGAGGACTGTGGCCAGGGCCGTCAAGGAGGACCTGAACTTGACCTCCTACGTCAGAGGCAGACGCCACCTTCTTACCGAGAAGATGAAGGCCACCAGGCTTGAGAGGGGCAAGAAGTTGCGCAGAATCTGCAAGGTCAATCCGAGGACGGTCAGACTTTTCTCAGATGAGTCAATCTGAGATGCTAAGAGTGGACCAAGAAATGATATGGAAGTATCGGCAGTTGTGTGCTAGTACTCTCAATCTTTGAACTACAAGACAATCTTAAATCTACATAATCATTATGCTTTCATTGTGCTTCCTATACTTGCTGCAATCCGTCATCAACATATTTTTTTCTTCACAGACTTACTTACATGAGACCCAACTGACTATCATTTTACATCGAATAGCGCCCGTGGACCACCTAAAGGACCATATCAACCATGAACGTAGTAGGCGTTGTTTGTCTTGTTTGTCCTGTCACATCTAGCCCGCACATAAAGAGAGAAGGTTGTACTCCATGAGCATGACTTTTGCAGTACATGCTAGAAACGACGGTTGACCTGTCATGGATGATTCAAACTTGTCAAGCGATGTTAAAAAATGCTAAAATGTATCGTTCTTTAAAGATCCAACGTAGGCGCTCCCACACTAGAACCCAGCGAAGTGGTCGCCGTCACCTTTAGGTGCATCGAGATTGAAGTTGAAAGTTTTTAGTACTTATCAATTTCAATCTCTTGCTTAGCGTCTTCTTCCTCCTTTGATCGGTCAACGAAGTAAGGGAACTATCTGAGCATTACTTCATAGTCTCCGATCATATTAAGAATGTTGACCGCTGGGTTCTTCAATGGCCTCAAAAGGAAAAAAACGATGATTGGAATTCTTAGGTGAGGCTTGGCACTGGTTGTCAGGTTCACCAGGGCCTACAGCAGGGTTCGGCAACCGGTGGGCCGCGGCCCAAATGTGGGCCCAAGGGTGGTCGTTGTTGGGCCCAGGAGCTATGGAGAAAGTCCAAAATAGTGAGCCCGAACGCCATCTATAGTACAGTACTCGTGGGCCCAAAGCTCTTTGATTGCTAACTTGTGGGCCCCTGAACCTACCAATGCCTGTTTGGTGGGCCCCTGACAATAGGTATCAAATTTCGTGGGCCTTAACCCAAAAGTGGTTGCCGACCCCTGGCCTACAAAGTAATATATGCAAGGGCGCATGAATAAAAAAGTGAAGAAAGCTCTACTTCAGGAAGACAAGATAGACGAGAAAATGGCTTAAAAAAATAGTCAGTGACATAGAAAAGGATTGAGTCAGCTTTCGTAGTGAAAGGGAGAATTTCTCCAAACAAGAGGACATTCATAAGGAGATCATGTTGCAAATTGAGAAAATTAACGTCGCACACAAAGAATTGCGAAATCAGGTCGAAGTGAAAAAGGAAAAATGGCTAGGTTTGCGATAAAGAAATAAGATTAAAGAGAGTGACAGGCACATTTTGGTATTAACTGCGTTTCTGCCTGAGTTGATCTCAAACTTTACTTGGTTATAAAATGGACCTGCCTCGAATTCCACAAATGTTGTAAAATCGCATTGCGAAGCACCTTCCTTTTTAGCTGAAAATCTCCCCAAATTTCCTAACATTCCCGAAAGAAGAGTGAAGTAATTTTCAACGAAGTCCTCGTTTGTTCATGGGAACACCAACAAAGAACAAAGAAAAAAGCAAGAACCCGCCATGCAGCACTTGTATCAAATTGTCAAAAATACTGTAATTAAGATCACTGAAAAAAATGATTCCATCATCTAGTGTAATCACAATCCAGATCCCAACTGTAAATCTATTTCATTCCCAACTCCTTGAAAAGAAACAACAACTTTCTGCTCCATAGTAAAAAAATCAAACTCAACTTATTTAACACATAACCGCATGGATGAGGCTTTTGACTTGGGCTTTAGGACACATGCAGGGTATGCAGATAGATTTAAGGGGTGTGACACTGATATTTCTCAAAATGTGAGATCCGTGAGAAGTAACGGATATCAGTTACGGGAGGTGATTTAAGAAACAAAGGCTGATACAATCTTTGTTAAAGAAACTTGGGGTACTACCCTAACTAAATCTAAAAGATTACAAATCATTTCCGAAGCTAAGAGTGAATTCTAAAGATGGGGAGTCTTGATCCTTACAAGGAAAATCAATAATTATGAACTCATGTTGGAATTGTCTTCAAAAGATATTGAGCTAATTGCTATTTGCGACAAGACAGACATAATGATCAATATACCTATATCGCTCTCCGTCTGGAGACTTTAAATCGTTCTTCACAACATTAAAAGAGGTTCTTACGAATTCCAAAGCAGATAAACCCAAATTATCAATGACACTTGCTGGGGACCTTAATATTGACATTGTCAGTAACACCAGGCAGAGTCCTTTGGTCAACAATCTTATGCTCGATTTTCAGATGATGCGATATGGAAATGAAGCATCACGAATTGGGAACCAGAACGACACTAAAATTGATGTTACATACCGATAAGGTGAGGGTTCTTTCACATGGTACATTTCTAACTAGTATAAATGATCATAAGGGCCCGAAAATAGTTTTTTCAATATATATCTATTTAAATATTTATCCGTTTTTCCTCGATTTTTCAAATATTTTGGCTTTTTCAAGGGAAAAATAAACATTTTCTCGAATATTTGAGTCAAAAAAAATATTTCAGGCAAAATTGAGGAAATAAATGAACGACCAATGCTCTATTGGGATTACCAAAAATGAACCCAAAATACAAAAAACCTCTACAAAAAGGCATTTGTCCTGAAATTTGACATTCACAACCAAAACTATTGTCATACACGAAAAAAAACTGCGCCATCTATTGAGGAAAATTGAAAATTGTATTTGAATCAATTACATTCAAATACGCCTTCAAAAACGGCCAAATACATCAAATTCCCCAGAAACAAATTTGAAAAATGGGTGCACAAAGACAAAAAAAAAACAAATAATGGCCTTGTCAAAAAAATATTTCTTAAATATCCGGCTTTTTTCCAAATATTTTGGCCTTTTGAAGAAAATATCTATATTGCATATTTTATCCCTTTTTTGCAAATATTTTTCCGAGCCCTAGTGATCATTCAACTCCATTTATCTCTGCAAAGGTAAAATGCAAAGTAATCAAAAGGAACAATATATTTAGGGTATTCTCTGAAGACAATTTTGCCGAGCTAAACAACTATTTTAAGAAAATTTGTTGGGACGATCTGCAAATAAATCTGCTGAAGAAAGCTACATTCAGTTCAAAAATGAACTCAATAACGCCATAGATCTAACTTGTAAGGTGAGTAAAAACATTTCTAGTAAAAGGCACAATCCTATCAACACTTGGAAGTCAAAAGCATTGCTAAAATCACGATCGAAAAAAATTAGATTGCACAGAAACTACATCAAATCAAAAGCTGACCCGAACAAACAGATCTTTCAGACATACAATAAGGTATACAATAGGCTCCTCAGGTACTCGAAAAAAACATACTATGAAAACTTTTACCTTGAAAATAAGGAGAACCAAAAAATACTTTGGAAAAAGACCAATGAGTGTCTGGGAAGACAAAAACAGACCGAGGAGTTGACAGAATGTATGGGAGATCATAACAACCAAGTCATATATGGAAAAAGGAATATTGCTAATCATTTGAATAATCATTTAATTAATACTGGACTGAATCTGACCGCAATGATGCCTGAAAATGACAATTTTGTAAAATATCTACAACAAATCATGGTCAAACATTTACTTTAAAATAGATACTGTAACTTCAAAGCACATCTCTGAATTGAAAGATGAGTTGGAAAAAAAGAGAAGTTCCTCTTTTGATGAAATCTCGAATTGGCTACTGAAAAAAATAAATAAAAACAATTTAAATCAACTTGAAACAGAAGTCAACTCTGAATTAGCGTTGGTAACACAATGGTTTATAGATAACAAACTTTGTGTTCATTCCTAAAAAAACACATTTTACGGTGACTAAATTAAGAAATAACAGGGGCGACCCTCCAAATAAAAGTGCAATGGTCGTAAGAATAGACAGTGAACTAATTTCACAAGTCGGTAGAGACTTCAAATTAAAAAATGTTTACTTGTGTTATCGGGTTTACTATTTTCCTCAGTTTACCACAAGCATATTTAACATGATCATCCCATGTGAATCGCTCGTCTACCATAATGCCCAGAAATTTGAAGGTAGATTGGGCCTATAATTCGTTTAATTGTACGCCTTTTTGATTTTTGAATTTATGCCAAAATCCGAAATGAAGATTTATCTCTTTTGAGCAGGTGTGATTTTTTTTTTTTTTGTGATTTTCTTGTTGGAGAAGCTTGTTCGAAGTTACGTGGGGTATCCAGACTCTAGGTAGACTGGGTTTGTATCTCATTAAAATCTACGATTTTACCTGCTTGATTAACAATCGAAATCAAGATATATCTTTTTTGAGCAAATGTTTTTTACATGATTTGTTGTTAGGTAATTCAGTTCAAAGTTATAATTTATTTAGACAAGGTATGTTGGGCGACCCCTGCACGTTTTTAAACATCGATGTTAAGAGCAAGAAACACGTCAAAATCCATTATGTTGGAAAGTTAAGACGTTGTTCTACTACTCATACCAATATGTGGTGAACATTTGTGGCCAAAAAGTGGTTGGTTTTAATATTAAACGTCTTGGCTTTACATTGCACTTGATTTTTGACTTGTTGCTCGCTTTTGAGGCTTATTTTTTATGTATACAGGGGTCACCCAACATACCTTGTCTAATTAAATCATACGTTCAAACATGGTTGCCTAACAACAAATCATGTAAAATAACATCTGTTCATAAGAGATAAATATTGATTTCAACTTTAAATCAAGCATCTAAAAATCGCACTTGCTGACGAGCTATAGGCCCAGTCTACCTATAGTGTGGATAGCCTTCGTATGATTGAATTAAGGTATGTTGGGCGACCTCTGCACGGTTCAAAATATGGACGTCAAGAGCAAAAAACTCGTCAAAATTCCAAAATTTTGTTAAGTAAAGTACATACTCATATATCAAAATTAGGTGAACACTTGTGGAGAAAAAATATGTAAGATTCGACTTTAAAGGATACGCCATTTTTGGTCATGTTGCTCGCTCTTGATGCTTATTTTCTATGTTTACAGAGGTCATAACTGATACTGATGCTTCCATGCTCTCCATTCCGGATTCTAAACAGGGTCTAAATAGCACTATGATGTCGCTCTCGGAGAATAATCCGCCAAGATAGACCATTTGTTTGGTCCAGTTACTCGTTCGCGTGGCTCAGTTCCTGACGTGCCACTACTTTCACACCCAATAGAGTACAAAGGTTTTCGAGAACAGAAAATGATCGGAAATCCCCTTTTTCGCTTTCTCTGGTGTGCCCTTGTCTTCTTCCCTGGGGGGGAGCCGGCTTGTTTTTCCGATGTAAGTGGGCAAATTCAGTTTCTGAAGACATCTGAGTTTTCACTCTCCCATTCATATGTCGACCTGGTTCTTGAGGTAAACTTTACGGAGGTGGGACTGCACCTACAACATACCTGTCGTCTTGCCGATGCCGTGTCCATGACCATCGTTAAATCCTCAGCATCTCTTTTCGAATTCCTGTCAAGCCGACATTTCCTCTTGGGACTCCTTCCTGGATTACCTCACTGGCGAGCATATTCAGAAAAGGTTTGTGGGGTCACGGGTCAGAATCTGAAACATGTTTTGGCCATCTTGCGCGAACATGAACATAGATTTGCCCTCCATTATGAGGATATCCAAAAGATCTCGCAAGACACTCGACAAGTGCAAAGGCGAGGTCTCAAGACGGAACATGTCCTAAATTTAGCTTTCAATCTTCAATCGGCCTTTCTGGTGCAAGCCAACGAGCTGGGACGTATCATTTCCGGTCTTGAGACCCTTCTTCAGCGTAGGAAAATCTCGCCACAACTTCTTAAACCCGAAGTCGTCCGCACAAAGTTGACACATCTCCGAGAACAAGCCGGCAAGAACAACATGCATCTTGATGTTAAATCAGAGTCGGAGGTATTCTCAGCCCCAATCAGTTTTATGGTCAATCGAGATCTAGTACTGCGTATTATTGTTCACCTTCCCCTTACTCTCCCTTTTCAACATTTCGAAATCTATCGCTTTCTCAACATACCGTTTCTTGCCAACGGGAAATGGCTTCAAATAGATGATCGCCAAGAACAACTTGCTCTCAATATGGACAGATCATCATACCTGGTAGTGACAGAAGCAGACCTCAAGTCTTGCCAAAATTTCGGCACCCGTTATGTTTACTAAATTTACCTTTTTTCAATTACTTTTTTTAACTTAAATATTAAGATTTACTAAAATAACCATGCTATTTACAGAAAATGGATGACTTTCTTGATCTTGATCCAAGTTACGATACGATCTATATCGATCGATAACGATCCACGATATGGATTTTGAATGGGATGAGATCAAGAAGGACCAGGATTGAGGTTTCCATATCTGCCAGGAACATTCGTCAAGTGATGGTTGATTTGGCAGATGATCATTATTATTCTCTTTTTCGTGAGAATAATTTTCCAGTCGAAAATCGAATCGCAGGTTATGATCCAATTAAGATATCAAGATCCACAAGACAAATTCCTCCTAAAAACCTACAGCTCGGAGCCTTTCGCGATTTGCCAGAATGGGCGATTTCATAAGACACAGTATTCTGAGTCCAAGATTTTTCTCTCTAGATGTAAAATAACCCACGCACTTCCAATCCAGTCTAGATAATGGGCTTTATTGCGTTATTAAAAGAGACCTTGGTAAAGAAAAGGATTCAGGCTTTTTCGAGGTATGTGCAAAGTGTGGTGATTCTGAACATACTAAAGAAAATTGTCACGTTCCAATGGGACATGACAAAGGTTGTTTCAAGTGAGGGTTTTAAATCATACCGATAGCGGTAAAACAGGGCCGTTGGCTATGCTGAGTTGCCCACCTCATTTTGACGAATCCAAGTTTTTAACGTTTAAGTGTCCATTTGATGATTCTAGGTCCCTGGAGACGATTGATATTTCACATAAAGCTGCCTAGGCTGGATTTGGAGCAATAATACGCAAAATTTAATCTTATGGTGATTGAATTAAAAGCAAATAAGCAAGCCTTGCGTTATTGCAAAAAGAAGACTTAACATTGATCCAAACAAAAATTCAAAGATGCTGATTTGTTCAGTGGATTCCAAAGAATCAAATTAATATTTCAATATGTTGCCCAGAAAGAGAAATGAAATAGTTTTCAATGTTTCTTTTTAGTAATATATGATTTTATATATTTCATTTTCTAGCAAATAAATTTTGCGTATTTTTGACCCAAATCCAGCCTACGAATCTTTACGTGAAATATCAATCGCTTTCAAGGTCCTAGAATCATCAAATGGGCGCTTAAATGGGAAAAAAACTTGGATTTGCCAAAATCGGCTGGGCAACTCAGCAAAGCCAAGGGCCCTATTTTACCGCTAGCGGTAAGATCTAAAACGCTCACTTGAAGCAACCTTCAGCATTTCCCATTGTGAATCTGAGTTGTATTTGCCCTCTCTGTCTGAAAAGTGAATGTCAACTGGTCAAGACTTGTCAAACTCTTCATCACTTGTTGAAAGCGCGATCACTGAGTCACGTTACACTCCCATAGACCTTCTTTGATTATTTCTCTCGTTTGGGGTTTTAGACCTGCTTATGTATTTTGAGTGGGTTGGAAGATGTTGGGTTCCCAATAAAAAAACAACTTCGGATTTGGGTATTTTAGGACCTCCAAATTATATAATTATGATCCAATGAATGCCCGTGTGATTTGGTCTCGGCCTTCCTGTGACATAAAGGAGACATCCAGTTGGATATCGTGAACTCCAAAGGAGTTCAAGCCGAAGAAAATGTGGTGAAAAGAGCAAAAAAGAAAATCATCAGATTGAGAGGAGATGTTTGTGAGCAGCAGTACCTCCATTCGAGGAAAGAAGAAAAAAATGCGAATTGTCTTGATCGAATAAAATTACGTAAAAAGTGAAAAAGTCTTATTATTTGTTAAGTTCTAACACGTATGCTTGGTGTATAAATTGATTTGAGTGTACATTGTGACTCAATCACCCGGGCTTTGGTGATAAAATTTACACCCACCTATTGGTATTCATAGGAGTAGGGGTTTTGGAAACAATATCATTCTCAATTATACCTGACACTAAAAGGGCAAAAATCTGTACTTGGACCACTGACCTTGTAGAAACAGTCATGATCCAGGGCATAGAGGTCAACGTTAATGCCCTAACCGAAAATCACCAGGATATAACACAAGAAGTCCACAAGAAAGAGGTCGAACTCATGGACAAAGCTGAAGCAGTTATACTAGAAGAACATCAATTAATGCAAAATAAGATAAAAGTTAGCGCATCACTCCGCTGACTCCAAATCGGCCAGAGAATTAGAAGTCAAACGAGCGGATCTGTTCTCATCTCGAATTTCTTCTCATCTTTGCACATTCTTGGATCTAGAATATCGTCTTAGAAGTTAAACTTAGAACGAAATTCTGATTGTGGAATAAGAGATTATTTCTCGGCCAAGATGAAATTAAAGTGCTTTTTGCTACCACCCCCACCCAAAATGGGACCACGGCCACGACCGATTGAAGACAGGGCCGTGGGACATGACAACCTCCAACCCCTAACACGAGGAGGTCATGGCTGATCTCCATGAATGAGTCACGTCTGTGGTGATCAACTCCCACTCAAGGGAAAGACTGTCTTCTCAGGGTAAAAATTGGTTGAGATTGCAACAGAAAATGCCCTCACAGGCTGATCAAAGTCGTCCGTGTACCAATAAGTGGACCACATATCCAAAAGAGGACCATGCACCCAAAAAGAGGACCGTTTACCCAAAAGTGGACCACCGCCCAAGAGAGGACCGAGTTCCTAAAAAAGGCCGTGTCCCCAAGATAAAGCCTTATGCATTAATATATTTTCAAGACATCTCTGACTTAGCCCTATGGGCTCTGGAAATAGCGTAAATCGAAACCAGTTTAAGAGATTCCTCACTAATACTGTCAAAATAATATTTCATGACAGCACAAGGATAGACCAACTTTTTTCAAGCATTGGCAAACAATGGTCAAGCCTAGACAAATCAGCAGCAAGTTATCGACGAAACAGGAGTGAGTTTGCAGGAGACACTGCAAAATCTGACCTAATGACAGTTTGATGATTGATTGAAAGATGATGAAAAGGAGCCGGAGAAATCGTCGTGATTGATCTCAAATGGTTGAGATGATTGGGGAAATGCGTTTAGGTCTCATCATAGTCCTGCAGTAACCCAGGAGAAAATCAACCTGGCTCAAAAGTGGCGATGAAAAAGCGAAAATCCATTGTTCAAGCCCTGGATGGTAAATCCGCCAAAAAGTAATTTGAACGTTTCCACGAAGAAGATGCTCCAAAGACGTTGGTCGGGGGGATAATCCCATCCAAAAAGTGTTCCGTTTATCCCCCTTGGGATAAACAGGATTTTCCTCCAAGGGATAAAGGGGACAAACGGGATAAACGGGATTTTTCTGCTTTTTCAAGCCCGATATCGTTATTTTTATAAATAAGTCGTAAAAGTGAGTAAAGGTGGATGAATGCTTGTTTTTACTGAAACTTAAATTTTGCTCCAGTTTAGCTTTATTGAGAAATTCTCTTAGCAACAGTACTTGAGGGTTTCGCATGAGTTTGAGGACAGTACAACAGATGCTGTCAAGAGTTACATATAGTCTTTAGACCCAAAATTTTCAGGGCTCTGCACAAAGCCAAATTAGAATGCAAAGGTACCAACCTAAGGCAAATTTCTGACGCTCAACAAAAAGCTTTGTATACAAAAAAATTCAAAACACACTTTTCAATATTGTTTATTGTTTATTGTTAAATCCACTCCGACACCATTTAAGGCGATATGAGAGTATTGGATAATAGAAATATTGAATTATAAAGGAAATATTACTTTAGCACGAATGATTTATAGAGAAATGGTACGGATTGCATCTTTGAATTGTTTGATTGTGGGCAGGTTTCGCACTTCGGGTGTTAGCTTGTTCCACATCGAGACCGAGCGTACGCAGAAGGCATTTATCCGAGCAAGAGTTCTAGCCGGTGGCTTCCACAACTCGTTTCTTTTTGTAGCCCTCGAATTACGTGCCATCTTATTAATGAGCGGGAAAAAGGACGGTTGCGCTTTGTCCCCCAATTGCAGGTCCACATATCCATGTATAATTTTGTAAGTCCATAACGCATCACATCTCTTTCGCCTTTCTTCAAGTGAGGCCATATTTAACTCTGAGAGACGCCCAGAATACTCTAAACCATCATTCATTCCTTTTATGCTCTTAGTGAACCGTCTTTGAATGGATTCCATTCTTGCTATGTCCCGTTTAAGCAATGGAGCAAAGGCAGGACATCCATATTCTAAGATGGGTAGCACATAAGTTTTGAAAAGGTTGGTTAGCACATCCTTATTTTTAGTCGTGAAATGTCTCTTTAACATTCCTACCAAACGGTTTGCTTTGTTGCATTGGTTTGAAACATGGGCATCAAATTTCAAACGATTATCCACCAGGACTCCCAAATCTCTGTGGGTCTCGACCCAATCCAAGGGTTTCCCACCCAACTTGTAATCCACCGTAACTTTCAACCCGCCAAACCGCTGGACTACGCATTTTTGGGCATTGAGTCTCATTCGATTCTTGTGAGACCAGTTTTGAATTTCGATGATGTCACTCTGGAGCACAAATGACTCCCTGGATTGGGTGATCTTCCGAGAAAGTCTTGCATCATCAGCAAAGAGCCTCAATGTTGTCCCATCAGAAACAGTGACATCATTCACAAAAATTTGAAATAACACAGGCCCCAACACACTGCCCTGTGGAACACCAGAGGTGACTTCAGTCCACTCAGATGAGAGCCCTCTAACCAGCACTCGCTGTTTTCTCTGGTCAAGCCAATTATTAATCCAGTTCCACAAATGCCCCCCCACACCAATTGTTTCGAGCTTCTCCATCAATATATGATGCGGTACAGTGTCAAATGCTTTTGCAAAGTCCAAGTGCACTACATCAATAGAACTGCCCTCTTCCAGCACACTCGAGATTTGATCCACATGCTCCAGAAGGTTCGTAGTACATGATCTCCCACTACGAAATCCATGTTGTGATCGTGTGATAAGGCTGTGGTCTTCCAAAAAGGCCACCAAATTGTTCTTGATAAGCCTTTCCATTACTTTTCCACAGACGGTCGTCATTGAGATTGGACGATAGTTTTCGGATCTTCTAGAGTCCTTTCCCTTTGGTATTGGGCAAACATTTGCACTTTTCCAATCTTTCGGAACTATCCCATCCAAAAATGACTTGTTGAAGACTAATGACAGTGGCCAGGCCACAGAACCACCGAGAGACTTTAGCACACATGAGGGAATACCATCCGGGCCAGGACTGCACGAATACTTTAGACTATCGATTGCCTTCCACACTTGTTCAAAACTGAAGGTCATGAAACTCAGTGAAGGTGAAGCAAGTGGTTTTTGAGGAAGCCCAGGTTTTTTATCGAGAGAGGTAGTAAAGGCGCTTGCAAATTGATTATTGAGAATCTCGGCCATCTTCATGGGATCATCCGTCAAAACACCTTTTGTAGTGAATAATGGACCCACTCCCGCCTGCATCGATTTTTTCTTGTTAATGTAGTTATAGAATCTCTTCATATCTTTGGACCCAATCATTTGCTCTTCATATTTACACTTAGAAGCTATGATTTCCTTTTTCAGTTCAGCTCTTAATTTCTTGAATTCGGCGAGGGAAAAAGGGTCATCCAATTTCTTGTAGCGTTTCCACAACAAAGACTTTCGCCTTATTTTTACCAACAGGGCTTTACTAAGCCAAGGTGGCCTTCTCTTACTTAGAGAGTGTCTCAATGGAATATAACAACGCATACCACTGGCAATAGTGTCTCGTAGGAAGTTCCATAAAGTGTCTACGTCGTTTGTTGACGCCATCCTTAGCCAGTCGACTTGGTCCAAAGAATCTTTGATTTTTGACCAGTCTGCGTTCTTAAAATCGAATCCACTATCATCCACTCTAACTTTAAGTCGAAGCTTGACGCCAATTTCAATTAGACAATGATCACTTAGAGCCAAATCCCACCGGTTCTCGACATACTCCACATAATCGACATCATTAGTGAGAACGAGATCTAATATATTGCCCGCATTGTGCGTTGGCTCAGACACTAATTGTTCTAAAAAACCACTAGAAATGGCGTCAAGGAACTCTGTATCATCATGAGAGATGCCAATTTTCGAAGTCCACTCAATAGAGGGATGATTGAAGTCACCGACAATTAGAGTGTCCTTCGTACGAGTAGACAGAAATGCGTTGAGAAGTTGGCGATCGTTCAAATTGGCTGATGGTGATAAGTAAACACAGAAGAACTCAAGAGGGCCGCTCTTGAGACCACAAATACTGGGATGATCCACTTCCAACTCATCACATTTTATATCATCCCTACAAAGGATGATTAGGCCACCCCCACGGCCCAGTTTAGTATCTGTTCTATCCTTACGACAGAGTAGGCGATAACCCACAAAACACAATTCGCTATCCATATGCCAGGACTTCAGCCACGTTTCCGTAATCAACAATATATCAATATTTCTTGAGCTCAATAGGGATTGTAGGTCAACTAGCTTGTTGACTATACTTCTTGCATTGAGGTAGACGACCTTGATCGACATGAAAGGACTGGCACTTAGTTAGAAAGACCAGATCTGGTGCATGAAAGGGTTATAGAACTTTCCGGTTGCTTCTTTTTTCTTGCGCCATTCCAGCTTACCGACCCGATTGATATCTCAGTGGTAGGACAATTTCCTACTTTAGCACCGTTATCAGATCTATTTTCACTTTTGTGTCCCTTGGGTACAGGTATCTCCTTCACATTGACAGTATCTTGCAACGTGTGATTTTTGGATGCATCTGTTCCATTTCCATCTTCATGTGACTCTTGATTGTCGGCATTATTGATCACTTGGTATTCCTCACTCACAGATACAGTTTCCAATTCATCTCCACCTTGATGTGTGTCCCCATCTTTAGGGGCATCCCCATCCATTTCAAATGTCTCCTTTCCCACGTCAGATGGTTTACCAAGATGTGTGGGGCAATCAACCTTGAGATGTGACTGACTTCCACATTTGAAACATTTCTTCACTTGATCTTTGTGCCATATTTTTATCCTCCACTTTTGTACTTGTATAAACATCGGGATTTCGCCCACTACACGACCATGGACGCGCATATGTCCATTTCCGATTCCAGCAAATCTTGGATCACTCTCTTTACCAAACGTCTCGACTAATACGCCAGAAAGTGGTGTGATGAATGGTTCCACCGCCCTGAGCAAATCCTCATCCTCAACCTCGTGCGGCACGTTGAAAAGTCTAACAAAAGACCGATCCCCTCCACCGCGAATGGTGCAGGTCCATTGCTTATCTCCATAAGATCGACGGTACTCGAACTTAGGACCAAAGTGTTCACGGACGGACACTTCCTTCTTTGTCACAATACTGACCACATTTGAGGGCCTTCCCAGTCCAACAATCCTTGAGATCTCACTCGAGCTCATCCTCAGATCATTAAAGACAAAATCGGCTACAATTCTTGATGTCACTCTTTCACCCTCCAAATTGCAGGTAAAATCCAGCGTCAATGCCGGAAATTTCCTCCGTACGACTTTTGCGTAGGATAACTGACCAGAATCAGCCGCATAGAGATTATTGGTCCCTTCCTCAGGTACAATTGTCCCCCCCTTATCAGGAGGAATGGTATCCATACTAGAATGCCACTTTATTTCCAATACTGGAGCTGTCGAGCAACAACCAATGTAGGGAAAAAAATCAAAGTATCTGAGGAGCACTCCAACGTACGTCTGCTTTCACTGAACGCGAACGCGATTGTCAATGTGCTTAAACTGGTGCCGGTCATATTCATCATTGTTCATACTTAAGGCTGCATAAACCCTTAAGTTGTCAGTTCCCAAGAACCATGGGAGATTTATGAACTATTTTAGCCATATTGTCTAATTATGGTATTTGTTTTCATCAGCTATTTTTTAGGGATATAAAAAACTATTTTAACACATCCAAATAGGCTTTTTCGTTTATCCCCTGATTTCTCCCGTTAATCCCGTTTATGGAAAAAGGGGATAAATCAAAAAAGTTGTCCCTCCGACCAACGAGCCCGAGCCGGTTGGGCCACTTGTTATCACCACTAGCACTAAAAAGCTTCAGAAGAAGAGCAAGAGCCAACATTGGAGGTGCTTGTCGAACGCGTAAAGAAGTTACAGGAGGAGTTAGATCTTCCTAAGGACGAGAACGCGGATTTAAAAAGTGTTAAGAAATCCAGATATGCACTTGTAATTTTCTAGGATGTTTTATTGTGTATTCCTTGGACATTTCATGTTTGTTTGCCTTAATCAGTTAGTTCATCTATCGTTGTTGACTGCTTGTCTCATGTGGGGTCAATTCTCTACTTCTTTTTTAGAATGTGCCTGCCATATGTGTTCGCGACTTATGCAATTTTTATAAATATGTTTCATTGAAGTCGCCAAGAGTTTACATGTGCATCAAAAAGACGAAGATGAAATAACTTGCTTTTGATATCTATTCAAGTAAACACCTCAGTTTTGGTTGTTGCTGTTTTCTTTGTTATTTGCGGCCTGTTTTTATACAGCCCACTTTAGTGAAAAAAGTATATTTCTCTTTTGGTTCACGAAGAAGTTCAAGTTATTTCAAGTTCGTTTGTTTATCCACTCGTCATAATTTACATGGTCCTTCGAGCCGGATTTTAGATTTCTCTTTCTACCTAAATTTTGTGGTGATTTTTCGTTGAATATTTCTCAACAATGCCGAATTCAGTTACCACTCAAACGGAGCGGCAGTTGCCAAGTTTTGCTTTCCAAAAGGCCGTTCTCAAGGTTGAGAAGGGCAAACTTACCCGACGGGTGAATCAACTTAAGCAACACTGAACCAAGGCTTTGGACATGCCTGAATTGAATACAAGTGTCCTTACTGTCGAAGCGCGATACCAGGTGAAGGGCGCTCTTGCTAAGCTGACTGCTCAAACGGACCGATGTCGAGACATTATCGACTTGGAACTCGACCCAGAGGAGGTGGAGGCAGAAGTTGGTGTGGTTTTGGCTGCTCTTGACTCTTAAGAGGTATAGCATACGAGATGCTTGATTTATTTGGACAGGGGGTTTATATACATAATGTACGTGTGACCAGTAGCGAGCGTGAGCATAGGAGTAAGAGCAAGGTGAGAATACTACATGAGGCAATAGTAGAAACTGCCCTACAAGAATGCCAGGCAGCATTGTTTGCTCTTGACCGGAAGGGACAGGCCTCGGGAGCGGCCTCGGCTCAGCACGATTTGAAGTCATTTTTGACTGAAAATTATGCGAAACTGCCGCGAATTAAGCTTGAAAAAAAATCAGGCGACATTGTAATGTTCCAAAAGTGGTGGGACACCTTTAATTCCGCTGTTCATAAGCGACAAGACCTGGATGACGCGCAAAAATTCTTCTTCATTTTCTTACTTGGCTGCAAAGGCGGAAAACGCAATTTCTTGCTTTAGCCAAGATGAAAAAAAATATGGAGCGGCAATTGAGAAATTGCATCATCGTTTCAATAGGAAACGCAAAATGTTATCATCAGTGATCTGTGACATCTTAAAACACCCAGTCGTCACCACTTTTGGCAGTAACATTTCCAACATTAAGTGATATTGTGTGGCTTTTCTGTTGAACTGTTCTCCGTTTTTTTCCTTATTCTCCAGCCAACTCAGTTTGAGTATTCCAAGGAACAACTAACCGAACTAGAAAACATACCGTTTCGTTCTGAATTCTTGTTGAATCAACATCGACCATACTTCATTCTGAAAGCTTCGTATGTTTATCGTGGTGGAGGGTGAAAAAAAGTCAGTTGATATCTGAAACTCAAAGTGCATACATCGACACAATATTCTAAATAAGTTTGTTAACCTGGATTGTTCCATTTACTTGTATGAACTTGGATTTAATGGAAGGCATGCTCAACAAAATGCTGAATGTTGCATTCAAGTTAAGACAAGAGGAATGACACAAGGCCTATAAATATCTCGCACAAGGCTTTGGCTCAGTGTGATACACATGAGCATCTTTAGTCTTAAACCCTGAAAGTACAAGTGTGTTTTGGATACCTGGGAATGTATCAGTCTAGTCATAAGTGATTCACTTTCACTAGGTCTTTGCTTCAGAAAAAACACCTCACCAGTAGGAGATTGGGCAACTCAAGGAGGATTTTAAGGATCTTTGACAAGTGCGGCAATGTCGAGCACACCAATGAACATTGAATTGTAACGCAAGTATTAACAGGCAGACCAGTGCCACTTCGTATGCAATCAACTTCTGACAGTCTTGTGCTGGAACTTTAAAGTGCTTGTTCCAGTAACTGGTCCTACAGAATGGATCAATCCAGAATTTTCATTCAGCCTCGATCTCATTATCAAAACTTCATACCACTCCAAATTCTTTGCGAAGATGGATGCGGTTCAGGGGTATTTTCAAATACCGTTGAGCGAAGAAAGCAGCTTCCCCACTACTTTACTTTTGACTAGAAGAAAATGCAGATACACACGAATACCGATGAGCCTCATTGCCAGTTCTGATGAATGGTGTTCTAGGTCGGATAACGCCCACAAGGGTCTTTCTGGCGTTCTCAAGGTAGTGAATGACCTCTGCATCCAAGCCCCGACAGTCG